>QVOB01005226.1:0-20496 GCA_014839585.1 Pseudomyrmex concolor
TATATATTTTTTTATATATATATATATATATATATATATATATATATATATATATTATATTTTATATACATATATATATATATATATTAATTATTTGTCGTAACATATATGTATATAAAAAAATATATGTATATAAAAAAATGTTTTCCTTATAAATTCTTTATTTCTTTGAAAAAAAACAAAGTAAACATGAAAACTGATAGATTTAATTTGTTTTGAGCGATATAAAAAAACAAAAACCAATTTTGTCGTCTATTCGACGAGATTAGAATCTAAATTATTCACACATTTATTCCTTGTTTATGCGCATCGTCCAAGTACTTAACAGTGAATTGGCCATTGGGATCATACTTCATCTTAAGCTGCTCCCATGTTTGCGGTTTCTGAAACAAGATATAGAATCGAATGAATAATCGTTCTTTTTTTTTATCTTTAATCAAAAGAAAAAAACTAATGCAAAATCTTTTCTTGTATAAGAAAATTTTTCCAAATATTTTCATTAACATAAAACTACTCTAAATATTTCCCGAACTAGTACTAAACTAGATTCAAGACAAATCGGATCGAAGACTTTCTAAAATGATCTAAAACGAACGCTCGGCCGCGAGATTGAAATCTGAGGAAGTTCCGAAGGAGGAAGCCGAATCAAAAGGGTGGATTCACATCGCCGTTAAATTATTTGGCTACGAAAGTTTTGCGGGTGCGGTTTGCAACCGGGACACCCCCTCCGCTTGTCTCACGTCCATACGATCCACATAGCGGGAGAGGGTTAACCTGTCTGTGTGTGAAAGTCAAACTAGTTCCGCGACATTTAAACTGGCTTGACGTATTCCCCGAGTGTTCTCCCTCCGGTATCAACTCATTACGCGGCCCTGCGTTTAATTAGCCCGGCGAAAAGTGACGGGTCTGGGCATGTATGAGTACGAGGCGTATATGTGTGTGTATGTGTGTATACCTTGTTGACTAGAAACCGGATGACCTTCTCGGTGCCCTTCTTTTGCTTCTCGCTGCACTTGCTGCACTCGGTTTCCAGCGCGTCCGGAAGGTTTTCTGAAACGAAGAGAAAGAGTTGTACGCAATAAAAATCCAGATCAGGGACGAGTGGCTGCTGCACAAAATTGCAACAACTTCGATATGATGCAATCGTTACGTGCGCAGTTAAGGGGATCCTAAACTGACGATCGAACTCCGTCGTTTTACCGATTGAATTTACGGCTTTTGGCGTCAGATCGTAATAATATTCATTTAATATAAAAAATTATGTAGTTTGTACGTAGAAAACAAACTGCGTCAAGACAACATAAAGAACAATATAGAGCTCTCAGAAATGTGTTTAGAAGCTTAGTGTAAATAAACAGTGTGCTGGAAATATTCCAATATTGTTCTGAAAATGTTCCAACACATTATTTATTCACACTAGGCTTCTAAACGCATTTCTGAAAGCTCTATATTATTCTTTATGTTGTCTTGAAGCCGGGACGCATGAAAAGTGCTTCTATAAAAGCAAATAAATATAAAAAACTATATAGTGCTTTTGAAAATGGGTATATAATGCTCTTTTGAACTCTTTTTTTCATTTATAATGATAGCATATGATAATTTATACTGTCATCACGAGAATCGCTTTTTCTCCTCAAGTACACATTCTAATCATAATCTGAGTGTCTCATAATATTCTTTTATGTCGTACGTTTGTATGAAGTAGGATCAAAATATATATGTAGTATCAGGTTGCTCTTTAAACCCTGATGAAGTGAGCTGTAATGTTCACGAAACGTCGGTATAAAAATGACACTAACGCGGTTCAAACCTGAAAAACATCCTTGTATGTTATATATGTAGAGCTTACAAACAATTCTACAATATGAAAATACTTTTAGGTTATAATAGAAAACTGTAAGAAAAAAATTTATTCTCATTTCCGAAACTCTAATAGGACTTCATACAAATCTTAGCATAATTTATTTGTTTCTAGAGAACCACTTTTCATTTGATTTAGTAAATACGGAGAAATTTTGATTCTTCAAAACGTCGGTATATAGGTCTCTCTAGTCGATACCCAGTATTCTTTTAAGTGAATATTACTATAATCTGACGCCAAAAGCTGTAAATTCAGTCGATAAAACAGATTCACTTTAGGATCCCTTACAATTGCAAAGATGTCGGTACCAGATTCGTTAAAAAAAAAAAAAAAAAAAAAAGACCAAGTTTGTCTATTCTCGCGGAAACGTTAATTTAACTCTTATTTCTTTATCACAAGATACTCAGACAAAGTAAATCTTTCGTGCATGTGTTGCTTCTATTGTGACAAGAGTTTCCTCTGAAGAGAGAGAAAGAGAGAGAGAAAAAGAGAGCGAAGTGTTCATAATAATGTATGTTATTTCTCGAATATGCGGACGTCCTGCAGGATTCTCCTCTCGGCTTTTTTGCCCGTCTCGCGTCATTTGCACCAGCTGCTCTGGTCAGCTGGCCGTATACCCGCGCATATCGCTCGTGAATTTTCTGAGACAAGGACTATATATCCTCAGTAACGTATTACCGTCCATCGCACGTTTTATCTCACGATAGGATAACATGTAAGAGGAAAAAGAAACCCGAGAGAAAAAAAGAAGACGGAAGAAGAAAGCAATAAACGTGATTTCAACGAAGAGGAATAAATCAAAACTGCCGTGACATACAATGCAAAAGTAATTAATAAAATCTTTGCGGGGATATAATTCACCAAAAATTCATCGTTAAATATAACTTCTTCTTATATGTTCTATGTTACATAAGATTTGTTTGTAGTAAGAAAAAAAAGGTTCGCAAAACGTTTGCGGTCGAAATTTCTACATTGAAACATTAAAATTTGTTGTCTCTATTTAAAATACGCGCCTTATGGCGCGAACATATGCACGCGGACGTCTCGCCAACGACTGTAGGCAAGGTACCAAAATCTCTTCAACGACAACCGTTATACCATTCATATCTGAAGTCGAGAAACGCGATTATGTGTGCGCTACTTGGTACGTATGTAACGTCGTTAACGAAACAATCTTGCATCCCGCATCCTTCGACGGGATGAGACGAGGTGGCCATTAGTGCCAAGGCTGATTCTCTCGTGCATTAGAAAGCGTGCGAAAGATCGTCATTACTATCTCATTTCGTCGTGCATGTTTCTCGCCGCATTATCGCGCCACGCGAACACTGGATGCCTGACGTCGAATATTCGTTGCAATATTTCGCGTCGCGTTACGTTACAGAAATTGTATTTATCGTAGCAAGACGATATTAAGAGAACACATGATGTATATCTACTCGTTTATCAAAGCGTAATAAAACGTGAAATAATTAAATAATAATAAATTTTTGAGCGCGCACTGACCTTTGAGTTCCCTGCCATCGGGTGTGCAGTTTCCTTTGTCCAGCAAACAGTTAACGTAGTTTCTTAGCAAACGTTCGCTCTGTAGAATCGAGTCTATATCGACATTGTCATACTTGGTCGTATATTTATCTTCGGCTAGAGCGCAGGCTACTGCGAGCACGACGACGAGAACTAGAACCTGTAATAAAAATTAGAATGTTACTTTAATAAAACACAAAAGAATATTGGGAAATTTAAATATTTAGGTAAATATGCATTTTAGATCACACCTCAACAATTTCGTTGCGTTTTAGATATGTTGTAGAGCAGGTCATATTGAATAATTATCTAAAAAAAAATTTTGCAGGGACGGTCTTGGTTTAGGAGATATAACAATTTGAAGTTTCAGAATTTTAATGCTTTACTATAGTTATTATAAGCTGATATTACAAACAGTGAAGTTTGTGTATGTCGGACGGAATGTAAACAAAGCTACAAGGTAATTCAAATTGAATTATTTACAATTCATAATTATTCAAGTATCCGTTTCACTGCCGGCTATTTCTTATTAAACAAAAATATCTATTTACCGAACGCATACACTGCGTTTTCTGATATTTTAGCAAAACATTATCCGTCTTCAATATAATAAAAAAATTAAATATTTGTATATACGTCATTCTTTATTTTTTCTTATTTCTTTATTCTAGGATCCGACTCAATTGCTTCATGTCAAAAGTGTGTACATGGTTTTTCGGAAGGGGAGAGCAGGGAGAGGGGCGAAGCCTACACGCCCTTCTGCTTATACGCTTACGAACAAAAAAAAACAAAAATAGTAGTATTGTTCAGGGTTGCCACAAGGGAGGTTGCACACAAGCAGTGGTGGGAGAACTTGACGACGAGGTAGTCGTCCTATCTCTACCTCGTCAAGTTCTCCCACCACTGCTTGTGTGCAACCTGCCAGACAACCCTGGTATTGTTCAAAAACTTTAAATTGCCATATCTCCGAAACCAAGGCCGTCTCCCGCGAAATTTTTTTCAGATAATTACTCAGTATGACTCGCCCGACATTATATCTAAAACGCAACAGTGAGATGTGACCTAAAATGCATGTTTACCAATACTTCTATACTATGTACTTTATGTTGTACGAGTAAGAATAAAAATAAACAACTGCGATAGTTATGAATCCCCTGAGAATTCTGAACATTATATAACAATATAATAAATATATAAATTCAAAAAGATCATTCGCGCGGTCATATAAATACGTCGACTGCGCAAAAAAAAGTGTCGGGAACGACTCCAGTCTCTGCTTTCGACGCTAAATGTCAAGTGTGCGTACGTGGCTAAATGTTTGCAACGCCCTAACCCGGCGTTCACAATCGGCATTGCGTCGAAACGCAGAATTCGCATGCGAGCGTATTTAGCTCGTGATATGAATGCCAACGAGCGTGCGCCGCGTATGTTATAACGTTGCTCGCGCGGCAGTATGTAGATCGCACACCAGTCGATGATTCTATAGAAATTCCTCTAGGCTCAGTGAAAATACAGAGCTATATATGTATACACATACGGAGATCCCTAGAGGTTCATATGGAAAACAAGGGCAAAAGCAGAAACTCGCGCACGCACTAGCGTGCCTCATTAATGGTAAAGACAAAAGTGAACGACCAGCAGAAGCGAGCGGAGCTCTTCGTTTAGAAATCAATTCAATTATACGGAGTGTGTCAAACGCTTTCTCAAATGCGGCTTGCATGAAACGTTTAAGAGACACTTCTGTCCTCTGTGCGTTTGTGCAGAACGTCTAATCGTGTATTTTTACGCACACGATATACGACGTACATACATGAAATATAGCGAGAGTTTGATGTATTTACTGTGTGTGTGTGTACGTATTTTTTTTTTAATTTTAGAATAATTTGATTCGTGTGTCACAACTGCTTACGACAATTTTATTTAATTACGACTAAGTTGTTGTTCAAACGAATATCATTTCGTATATGCGAGTATTACAAGAAACTAGACAAAAAAACTGGAACAATCCATATCACGTCGTAAAGAAAAACAGCAATATCACGTACGTAAATATGGGACATTTGTTTTTTTTAACTTCAAGTTATACAATGAAACATCGATTGTTTTAGTTACAAAACGTTGTTTAAGTGTTTTTACATGAAGAAATCTGAAAAATTGACTGGACCTTGAACTATGAAAACCCGGTCGACACCCAACTTAGAGCTGGTGGGAAAACAAGCTTTCAGCTCGTAAATTAAAACGAGTTTAATCTCTGGAAGTTTCTGTTTACTTCTCGTTTCGATTCGGTCGTTTATTTACAGTAAACTTCACGCGTCTTTTCCTCTTTCCTCTCACACGTGTTCGACTTTTAGTTTTACATGACATTTCAATTTATATCGTTGTGTACGCGTTGATTGTTGAAAAGTACATAAAATATATAAAATAGAGATTTTTATATTTTTTAAGGGGTTTTTTACGCAAAATGTTAGAAAGAAATCTAATTTTCTGTCGCGAACTTGATTTTCATCGTGAAATTGATTTAATTCGACGAGAGTAGCGGCAATCCCTTTCGCTTCAAACTCGAAGCGAAGGGATTCCTCACCTCCGAAGACCACGACCAGATGGTTACGCTAGTACATAACGGGTTAATGCCGGGGAGTTAGTTAGGATGTTAATTAGTATAGAATAGACTTGCTCTGCGAAGAGAAAGAAAGAGAGAGAGAGAGAGAGAGGAGACAGAGAAGTACGCACGATACTATACTTTGACAAAAGATAAAGCGCGCAAAGAGCAGGACCAAAATGATGTTATTCTGTGGCATCGCCTAAGGACGTTTAATCCTTCAGTGAAAAGGATGCCAAGAGATTTAATAATACGAAACTACAACGTGTACACAAACCAACTGTGTATTGCGTGTCAGTATAATGATTTTTTTTTTCTATGAACTCGGACAGGAAAAACTTAAGCGTTTAACTCAAACACTTTTTTTGTAGAATTGTTTTCGCTAAATGGTAACAAAAAATTGTTGTTGTCGATGACGATACGATTAGAAAAATGTATAACCGACTGATAACATACCTTTATAAGCGGTCATTATGCAATCGCAGCTATTACGACAAGTAACACTTCCTGACGCCTTTCACTCTCATGAAGAAATTTCACCTCGTTTCTACGAGAGTGTTGAACAAAGAACGTACGCCAACGACAGAATCGTAAAAACACGTGCTAGCAACAGCACGCGAATTAATGGCGAATTTTTCCGAAGATGTGCAAAGAGACAGACGAATCGTCATAGGAAACCTTTAAACGGTCTTTAAGGTCGTTAACGACTTAAAACAGCCTTCCGATGTACCAAAAACTCGCGAGCAACATTTCACATTTGGCCTCTCAGGATCAGAATTTCGTCAAATAAAAGACGACAATTGAGATTTAATTTTTACAATAAAAAAAAGAAAAAGACAATATACATAAAAAATTTAAAAATAGAATAAACCTGTAAAAGTAGAAATATCTATATATTCAGAAAAAATAAAGTAGATAATATCAAAATTTTTCTACTTCACAATTCACATACATATACGGTATATCTTTCTTTAAACAAGAGAAAGAAACATTACACTTATATGTTTGCGTGACGGATTTTTACAAACATTTTTGTAAAAAAAAACTCGCGAGAGAAAATTACACTCACAATTAATAACACAGCAGAGTCGCCTCAAGGAATCCGAAAAAAAGCAGACGAGACAACAAAAGAAACAAAAAGGAGACGTTACTGCAAAAAAGTGAAGGAAAAAATTGGATAATATATTTATTAAAAAGAAAAACCAAAACAAAGAGAGAGAGAGAGAGAGAGAGAGAGAGAGAAAGAAAAAACATGAAAGACGTAGAGTATAAACGGTGAGCAAAAAAGTGAGAATTACGCTTACCTTCATGTTGAAGCGGAGATTGGTTACTGATGCTGCCTGCGTCGCTGATCAGCTGCTTTATATCTTGTTCCCAGTCCAGTGGCTGGACCCCGAATTCATCGAATCGGTCTGACTTACAGCCCCTCTCAGGTCCCCGTTCTTTCCATCGTATCCTTGCGATTCCACGAAGAACTCGGAAAGTGCAAATGGTGCGTGCGTCATCAATGTGCAAATCTTCAAACGTACGTTCGTCTCTCGCGATGTATTCGCAGATCACTATCACGTCGTATATAAATATTGATCGGTACACAGCGAGTTCCTTTAACCGATTCGAAAGTTAAATGGCTTCTGCTTTCCGTTCGGCTTGAAATCTATTTTGCATTTTGTGCATGAAAGTTTTTGATCTTCGGTCAAAGAAACGGAGAAAAAATTATTTCCTTATTAAACGCGCGTGCGGTCGGCAATTTTATTCCTTTTTCTTGGAAAAATCCTACAGAGAAGAACTCCCGAGATCTTCGACATATTTTTAACGTCTGAAAAAAAAGATTCACCGGACAATGAATTGCAAAGGGTTCTCGTCCGAGGGGGAGGAGAGAGCGATCGCGAGAATTTGGCACGCGACATTAGAGAGGGAGAGAAAACGTCAGCGCTTTTGCACGAGCGCGCGCTCGTTAGCAGAATTCAGCCGGAATTGCAAAAATAATATTTGGCTGGCATTAAGTTAACGGGCGTACGCTCGTACCTCGTTAACTTTGCCGCTCCGGTCGCGGGGCGAATTATTGCTTCCGTTCCGGTAGCTGCGCGAAAACAGGCGATTCGCGCGAAAAAAAAATCGGTGCTCCGCGGGTTAACGTCAGGCGTTGCGCAAGAGTTGCAGTTGCCGCACATAAAAGTTGCGTGCAAAGTCTATATGTACCTGACCAATGATGCGTCTTCTGAAAGTTAGATACGTATGTGCGCGTGTTGTGTTAACCGAACCAATTTACGACGGAATGCTGTAAGTTGCGTAATTTTGTGTTGAATGTTTTCTTTAATTAAAAACTACGTAACAAAATACAATGTACTATAGTAATAAAATAATATTACGTACATACAAAAGTGTGTGTGTTCTTTCTGTAAAATATGATTCTACTGAATCAATAATAAAATTTTTTTTGAACTTTTTTTGCTCAAAAAAAAACATTGTATCGAATGTTTTTGCTCGCACACACACACACACGCGCGCGCGCGCGCGCACACACACACACACACACGCACGCGCGCACGCACACACACACGCACGCACACACGTACGTGGTTTTATAATATTTGCTTTCTGGATTATGTGTAATAATAAAAAATTTATACAGAAAAATCTATATTAGTTTATTGCTGTATTATTGTGAAGCCGGTTGGTAGAATCAATTAAAAACAAAAGAAAAGTCGCGTTAATTAACATTTTTTTAAGATATTTTATTTATATAAATTTATCTTTTTTGTAGCATTCAAAATTATGCGCCCTGTTTGTCGCTCAAGATTTTATGACTCGTAATAAATTTATCCGACCGTGCATATAATAGAACATGGAATATTGTATTATTATATCGAGAGGCCGGTTGTGTGCACCTGTTACGGACATCTCCCGCGTAATCCATATTTTACAAACGCAATATCGATAGCCGCCAGCGAGATATATTTCCTTTGTTCCTTCTAGAATTAACATCATTAATAAATTACAACATCGAGAATGATTAGCAGCGTTTTACTCAGGCTCATTCGGAATCGGACGTTATCTACAAAGAACAATCGCAAAAGTGAGCGCCACTTGAGTGAGTATGTAAAAATTTCCAATACTATCAGAGAAGCACAATTACGACGCGTATATGTTTGTCAAAATGTTTCATATAACGTGTTTCAAGCTTTTACAGCTTTAAATTTTCTACAATATTTTTGTATAATCGGAATAATTCTGCGTGCGGCAAAGTATAAAGAGAGTAGTCGAACTTCAAATATAAAACATATACAGATTAATTTAAATCCATCTGTCATTCTTTTCCATGCTATAACATGAACTCCGGTGCAGGTTAGCAATAATTCAAGCAAATTATTATTAATCCGCATTTTCTAGCAATCTGTGCGTCTAATTAACCTAATTGTTTATTATTAATTTATATTACAATGTTATTCAAATTAATATATCCTGAATATCCGCAAAATATGTAAATCAATCGCGATCCAACGTATACGAAAACGGAACATGGCTTGACGTAAAGCTATTGAACTGAGTAAAAAGTTATTGACAAAAATAGAATCGGCATGAAAAATACAATTTGCATATTGGTGATTTTTGAATATGCATAATAAATAATAAACAATCTTGCGATATGCTTAAATATTCATGGCACTGTGATTTTATACAAATAATTTTATGTAACATATCGTTATATATGGAAGAGGAGAAGAAGAGAGAGAGAGAAATTTTAATTCTTATTTCGATATTCAATCTCTGAACATTTGCTAACAAAATATAAAAATTTATTCTTTATAAGTTTTTATAAAATGTCATACTTATTTTTTTCTTTTTTTCTTTTTTTTTTTTTGTTGCAACTTCGTTATACAACAAGAACATTTCCACAACAAGTTCCACGTGTTTTTGCGGTATATAAAAACAAAACATGTTAATTTATATTTCGACGAAGGTAAACTTTATCCTTTTTGATGAGAATAAAAAGATGATTTATGTATGTATATTAAATATGCGTTTTCTTCTTTTATGTACGTCGATACTGGCAAATTTTATGTGACATTACAGTTGTTTTTGCCGCCGCTATATATTATTTATTTGACAAAACACACAAAAATGAACCAATAGTATTTATTTATAGTATGCGCAGCAAAGCAATGATGCATAAAAATAAGCCTTGAGCAACTTAAAAAACAAAAAAAAAAAACGAACATATATTTCTTACGCATTCTTTTCCATAAAGCATTTGTATAGTTTAACATAAATTAGCGTTAAAAACGTCGATTGTCATTATAATTAAAGAAATAATATTGTAAATTAAAAGATAAATTCTTAAAAAAAAAAAAACGACTGAATAATTAATTTGCTAGTGAAACTAGTTTCTGATGTAATCAGTATTTATCAGTATTTATTTCTTGATATATCAAGTAAACAAAAGTAAGATAAAGCAAACGGATTAAGTTACAATCGCAAGTAGTCGTGAAAATTTGATTTTATTTAAAAAATAAAAAAAAAATTCAATAGCAAAACTTTGACGCAGATGAAAATTTTAACGTTCAATCTACATTTTGAGAGAAATTAAATATTATTAAAACGGTCAAATGTCAAGATCGAGAACAGAAATAGCAGATGTAATTGGAACGAATAAAAACAAAATTGTGCAAGTACGCACCAAACCTTTGGGAAAACTCAAGGAAACTCAGGATAAGAGAGAAATTCCGCGTTATGTTCTTATACACAACTTGGAATCACCTGGTGGCCGTGGCCCCTCTCCCTCCTCTCTCCCGCCCGTGTACTTTAGCGGCCCAGTTTTTAGATATACTTTTAGCGTGAACCGAGGGGCTTTGAATTCGCGCTCGCGGAATATTCCATGCGAAATCCAGACGTAACCAAGCACACACTGTGCTTGCCCGCGCCGCGTGTCCTTGTTCGCTTTGAATTTATTATAACTTCGCGTACAAGGATATCTGTCCGAACCCTTCCACGGCAAGCGCGCGCGCGCGCGTCTTACCTCTATAGAAATTCAATTCGTTATACGCTCCTGCGCATGTTATTTTATTATGTCCAGACTGTAAAAAAACTACACAGATAAGAAAACTTTTTCTTCTCATACACACACACACACACACACACACACACTTTTTATCTATCCCAAGTGAAGATTTTAGATGTCAAATAGAAAATATGATTTTCAGTTTCTCATTAATTGATAATTCTGATTTATCTTCTTAACTTTTATATGAATATTACTTATGAATAAAATAAAATAAAACAATATTATTAAAACTATAAGTAATATAACATAAATAACATAAATAATATTTCTAAATAACATTAAGCACTTTAGAGTGTGTTATAATTGTTATTTATAGTTTTACTAGTGTTAATTGTTTGCAACGCCCTGAAGTGGCAAAGCAACGTACTTCGACATCAAACGACACCGATGTTGCTGCTAAAGTTAATTTCTTTTTCTTTTTTTTTTTTTAAGTTGTATTTTTTGGTTGATGTATCCAATTTTACGGACATAAAATTCCATATGGATATAAAATTCAAAGTTCCTCGTTTCTCTTGTTATTAATAAAAGGATCGCATGACTCTAGATATACATATTTATTTTTTTTCTCTATTTTTTTCTTTTTTTTTTTTTGTCCAATGTAAATTTACACGTAGACAGAAAACCTGCTCTCGTAGGTTAGGTAGACTTTAGCGCCAGACGAACACGTGTCCACGCATACATGATGTATGCTGCCTGCGGAGACAAAGGTTGGTTCTGGCACACCTAATATTTGACGCGCCAAATGTCTGCTACGAGTTGTCATGTGTGCAATAATATACAAGTTATTCTGAAATTACCACTTTCTGCCCCATTCTTGCGATTCATTTTAGAGTGAATATTCAATATAGCGAACCATTATCAGCTTCTAGCTGTTATTGTATTTATTATCCTTTGTATACTTTGAAAATTAAATATGGCAACATTGATATTTACTACAAACTGAGCATTGTGTGTGAGAAATTATGTAATATAAATAATAAATAATAACTAACGTAAAACACGTTCATATTTCATGTATATAAGTTTTATTCTTCTATTCGCGCATTTATCACTTGTATAATCGCAGAAAATATAACTCAAAAAAAAAAGAGAGAGAATATCACACGCGCGCATTTATGCTCTTTCTTGTTCTTATGTTGCTCACGTCAGATTTTTGCGAGCTCTTTTACCTCACGCATATAAATATGTAACGAACTCCAACGTTAAACATATTATGTAACACATATGATGAATCAGAAAATCAAACGCACAAATTCCGCTGTCGATTACTCGTAAACTTTTAAACAGTAAGCAATTTTACCATAGACGATAAAAATACCGTAACAAAATACAGATGGATAAGTAAAACAGATCTATAACTTTCGGAAGAAAAAACATTTTTGAGCGTAAAAAAATGTCACAAAAAATCAATAGAAATCATATTGGAAATCCGCAAAAAATTAAATATTTAATTCCGTGTCACAGAAGAACTGAAATGTATAAGAGCGTAATCACTTTTTATATTTAATTCAATATTGAAATTCGACAAGCAGGAAATATACGAGGCTTCTATAAATATTTGATTTGCTATCAAAAGGGTTATGGATCAAATTTCCGCGTAAGCGATGATCGCTTTATTGTCGGTGATCGTCCATATGCAGACGCATAAGGGAATTGCGCTCTCGTTACGTATGCGTGATGCATAGCCGAGTGTTCAGCTCGAGCGCTGTCATTATCGTCGCGATTATGCATATTCAGATAAGCAATCAACACCATTGAGGCTCCGGGCAAGGGTCGCGCAGCTTGAAACGGGGATTTGCTCGAGTGCTGCTATCAGGACTGAAGAAAAAAGGACCATAAGTATATATATATATATATATTAGTTTTTTTTTTGTTTTTTGTTTTTATAAAAACCAGAACCGAATATATGCACATAAATAAAAAGAACAAACAGCAGTTAAAAAAAAAAAAAAAAAATAAACAAAAACAGCAATTGTAGCACCAAGAAAGTATATGTATACATAGAAGAACAAAACTAATTGTATTTAATTTAAGAGACTCGTTCTCGATCTATAGCTTAGTTGTGCGGAATTAGTGAGCAAGAGATCCTGCAGGTTCGAATCCGACTAACGAGCACATTCGAATTTTTTACGGGTCTTCTTTCCGAGCTGACAATTCCCACCGAGAAACATATATCTCTGCCTTAAAACTTCTCACAAATAGAGAAGCGTCTTTATACATTTTTATTGAGTTCGAAGTCTACCTATACGTTATTTTTTACACTCGAATTCGCATATATGAATGTAGAAGAGAGAATCAGAAAAAAAGACATGTTCTGTCGTTATAAAATCCGTTATATATACATGAATATATATAAAACTCATTTTTATATTTGAACAGCTGTAACAATAGTCTTTCGCAAATTGCATTTACATTAGAGTGTATTTTATCTGTACATCCCTGAATGTGAACCACTTACGTTTGACTCTTGAAAACACGTTGTTCAGAGGCGAGCATAAGGATGTTTAATAACCGGGCATTATCCTAGAAATTGCTCGACGCGCGCGAGCCGGTCTCGCAATTTTGTCGTCGACAAGAACGGGCTACTAAATCCTGGAGGGAAAAGTGTCCCCGCGCCCGGCGCGCGGCGTATCGTCGTCAGTTGGATCGCATAATCGGCGATTTTTTCCCCGCACTTTGCAGAACAAGACGACGTAGTATCGCGTAAGTAAAAAAGGGTCACGGAAAAAAGATAAAGAAGACAAGTGGCCGTAGATGACAGAAAAATATACGGGGTGTCTCGGCACAGGTATTATACTTTCAATTCTACAAGCAAGGAACTTTTTAAATGCGGGAAAGATAGATTGCGCGCGATAGATAGTATGCGCGCGCGACTCATTGTGTTGCATTCATTTTGTCAGACAAAAAATACAAGAACAATAACTTAACATGATAAAATAAGAAAAAAAATTTTTTAAACAATTGAAAGAAATATAATTCACTTAGATGTTAAAATATAAAGAGTTATATAAAGAGTTTTTAATTATAACAGGTGATTGTGTGTGTGAGAATAATAAAAACTTGATGCTATATCTTCAGAGATACGATACGATAGATTATATACATATACACGTATATTACACATACATATATACGTATATATAATATATATAGAATATTATATATATGTATATATAAAATATTATATATATTATATATACTATTATATATATTATATATAGAATATGTATATGGTACATTCTATATTACAATATATAAAATATTATTTATAAAGAAACTTTAGGCTCAATATAATTAAGAAATAAGTAAATTTTGGTCGACCGAGCCGTTTATGCAGGATGTTATGCAGAAATGAGATTTCAATCCAAAATATTATTTGCTATTTGAAATTAATATCATTGATGTTAATACATTCACAATGTTTTAATAGTTTTTATTCGGTTGTTAGTTATAAAGGCATTTAACGTTAAAAATTATGAAAGAGAGAAAGAAATTCGTTGAGAAACACACTGAGTGAGCACGCGATACCTTGAGCACCCGGTATAATGTTTTAATTTCGCGGAAAATCTGACGATGTAATTTCTGGAGTAGAGCGACGCCCGGCAATTGTTTCAGCCGGCTTTCACCCCCGCATTATTCATGAGTCGGTCCCTCTTTTTTCGCCAACGAGAAGAACGACACTCTCTCTCTTTCTCTTTCTTTCCTTTTCTACCTTCGTCAGTCTCTTTTCCTCGTTTGGTGTTTTTTTCTTTTTTTTTCTTTTTTTTTTTTTTTACCGAGAATGATTATTTTTGGAGCCTTCAGCTCGTAGACATGTACGTACATACATTCGGATTGTTAATCTTTCTATTAACTCCCCCCAGAGAAAGAGATCAATAAATCTTTATTCCGTATATAAACTTATTCGTTTAGATTACACACACATATAGTGATTTTCTTTTTATTTGTTTAAAAAATATATCTTAAATACAATTGACATCAACCTTGTGTTTTATTGTTTTGTTTTTCAAAAACAAGCGTTTTTAAATTTACTATATATTTTAATTCATATTTGTATGTTACTTTTTAATATGACAAATCTTATATCGCGTGCTTACGCGATCGCGACGGCTAATCCGAATTAATCGCGAGCCAATTTTAATAGCGCTAATTATCATATAATTTCCACGAGACCCCGATCTGCAACACCACGAACGCTGCTGGCTAGCTCTCTGCGCGCAATTGCGGAAATCGCCGTAATTCGGAACACTGGTACTCGGGAATAGCATTTTCCATCCCCCGAGGAATTCCATAATAGTATATATCACCTCTCATAATTCCCTGGGAAGACCTTATGGCTTTTTTCCCATGAGGGACGCGAGATAAAACAAAAGTATACAGTTACAATTTATAAGTGTATAAACTTACAATAAAAAAAAAAAAACTCGTACGTGATGATATGATAAAATTTATCACAAAGATATGACATGTCTATAATTTCATTGTTCTGGAAAAAAATTGGTAATAAATAATGCTTTTTGTTGTAGCATCTTCGTCATAAAGCGTGCAATGTTTAATCATTATTTTGCTAGATATTAAGAGAATATTATTAAAGAATAATATTATCACTTCTGATTGCTATATTATATATTTTACTTGTAGATTCTATTCTCATATCTCGTCGCACACCTCCACGCGCGTTTCTCTTCCTGGAATCTCGATTTAGAGAAGACCGCAAATGGCGTCGCCTCGAGCTTTTTCTCTCTCTTTCTCACACATATATTTCCACAGAACAAAAAGATCGGATAAAAATTCTGAAAAGATCCATTTGTTCTCTGCGATATGCAATACTTAAATTTCTATCGCATTTGCCGAAGGGTGTCATCTCGATTGGCAAACTGTTATTTTTCCACGTATTTCACGTTCTCTTTCAAATAATTACGGAGTTTTATCACGTATTTTCTTCGATAAAGCATTTTATTATTTATTATAGAACATTTTTTTTATTAATTTATTATCGTAAAGAGGAATATGTCGGATTTGCGCTGATATATTGATTAGTTTTTTTTTTTTTTTTTTTTTTTTTACAAAAAAAGAATATCGATATCTCTTTTTAAATTTTTAAACATCGTCTGCAAATCTGGACGCGTAATTAGTAGGTATTATTTACGGATAATGTATACACACTAATAGATATATTTCCCAGCGATCGATCGATACAGCTTCCTCAGCAGTTTGATTGAGATACAAGTTAAATTAATAAGCCTTACAAGTCGAGAACTCGCGCATTATTCAGTCGAACGGCAAGGAGACGTCATGGCACGGAGCGCAACTCTTGCAATTCCTGTCGGTTTCTCGTTAGCGATAGCGCAACGGCTTCGCAAACGAGCTGAACCGCAAGCTCGAAACGTTACGATTTCCACTCTTCGAAGAGGTGAGAACGCGCAAAAGAGAACTGACGCGGAAATAGCGCTCACACGTATACCAAACGCAAAATCCTTTTGGTTTCTACGAGTAATCAACTTAGGAAAACGCCCGCTCTTTCATCAATTGTGTAAACATGCATTAGCACACCTTTTTCGCATCGACGCGCTCTTTTCGACGTGCTACGAAAACAAGTCATTTAATTAAGACTAGAAAGCAAATAAATTCTGTTAAATTGGATACATTAATTTACAAAGAAAAACAAGCAGATAAAATCACACTTATAAAATATTGATTAAAGGAATTTCGATCGAAAAATCACAACGCATTATACTTTCTTGAGTTTATTTATTAGTAATATTTACATCTTATTGTGTATTTCAATAAAAAATTATTCGATAAAGACATCCAAGAGTAAAAACAGAAAAGTTATTTTCATAAATAAAAGAAGGTAATATATAAAATAGTAAAATTAGTATAAATTTGCTCAGATAGCAAATACGAATTAATCACAGCATTCAGAGATCTTAGTGATAAAAAATATCATCATTTTTGCATGTGTGTATGTATATAATAGATTATATATAAATATATACGTGACATTTTACCTCAACTCAAAGCTTGAATTATTGTAAAATATCTACATTGCCAATTGGAGACCTAAACAAAATAATATTTGTTGGTTGTGGTGTCCTCTGGTTCGTAGTATATTTCAAAATGGTGTGAGTGTCAAGGACTTTTCGAACCGATAGCAGGTTGTTGTGCCAAATGATTTAGTGAGACAAATTAATATCCAATCGTTTCGACTTTATTGATTTGAGTCATCATCAGTAGATATTCTAATATGTACGTTTCTTCACGCACAAAGGACGATCATTATGTAATATTTGATGTTAAAGTAATAAAATGAAGTGCTCTTGTTGAGTGGATGGTCGATACTGGAAAATAATATTTATTTCTAGTAGCTTTATTTTTTTGTGTTCAATGTTAAGCTGTTAGAAATAATGGCGTCAGTTAGCAAATACTATAAAATCACGGTATTCAGAGATCTTGGTGGTTCAAATATCATCACATATTCAAATATTGTTTTATTATAAAAAAAATTAAAAAATTTAAATAAGATGTTATGTAATATATAAAAGTCAATGCAGATGTCGAGACAAAGTATTATTGAATTATTTATATAAGTCTCCATATATAACATATTTGTCTTTAATAAGAATTACCTTTTTAAAAGTTGACTTTCCCATTCTATTAAAATCTTCAATAAAATCTGAAAAATGAATAAATAGTACTGATTTAAGAAAAAAAAATTATTTACACAAATGTTAATACAACTTTATAGAATCAGAAGTAGCAAATTAAAATCATAGCATTCAGAGATCTTGGTGATATGTTACAACATCATTTTTACTTAAGTTAAACTCAATATAAATGATATAAAAACATAATATCTTTATTCACTTCATAAGATCTTAAGATGAAAGCAGCGAAGCTTGCAGACGATCTAAACATTAAGAAAAAAATAATATGTTAAGATTGTTATTTTTCCATTTAAATTTCAATTTCTATTGAAGTAATAAAGTCAGTTAGCAAATACTGTAAAATCACGGCATTCAGAGATCTCTGTGGTTCAAATATCATCACATATTCGAATATTGAGTTTTATTATAAGAAAAATCAATAAATTTAAATAAGATTTTATGTAATATATAAAAGTGCAGATGTCAAAATATTATTGAGTTATTTATATAAGTCTACATGTATAACATATTTATCTTTAATAAATAAGAATTACCTTTTTAAATGTGGACTTCTGTTCTATTGATTTTCAATGAAACCTGAAAAATAAATAGTACTGATTTAAAAAATATATATATTATTTGCATATAAATGTTAATAACAACTGTATAGAATCAGAAGTAGCAAATTTAAAATCATAGCATTTAGAGATATGTTATAACATCATTTTTACTTAAGTTTAACACAAATGACATAAAAAAACTATTAATACCTTTATTCATTTTACATAAGATGGAAGCAGCAAAGCTTGCAGACGATCTAAACATTAAGAACAAATAGTATGTGAAGATTGTCCTTTTTCCATTTAAATTTAAATTTCTATTGAAATGATAGTCAGTTAGCAAATACTATAAAATCACAGCATTCAGAGATCTTGGTGGTTCAAATATCGTCATATTGGGATATACTACATTCACTATCATAAAAATTATAGCAAATAAATAAAACTTACTTAAATATTTAACTGAATTTAGTTGATAACTGTTGTATTTTGTATACCTGAAAACTCCACAAAACATAATACAAAATTATATTGCTTTTTCCGTTATATAAAATATGTATTTAGAAAAATACTTACTTAAACTGTGTATGCATTTTTTTCTATTCAACTAAAATATATAGCTTATTTTTAAATGTTGTGTGCTATAAAAATTACAGTTTAGACATCTGTAAAGTAAGTGTACATAGCCCAATTGATAGTGTAATTAAAATTGATAAAATAATCAGAATCAGGTTTAAAAAATCACTAGATGCGCGACAAAATACATTTACTTCACCATGTCTATTTGTAATAAAATTACATTAAAACATATATTTAATGAAATGTACAAATTAATCAGCTTTTTTAGTTGTTCGTGTTTTCTTAGTAGGAAGAGGTTTCTGAGATCGTAGTACAGCACTAGCTCTTCGCAATGCAGCCTATAAAAGCACATACATAAAGTTATAATATTAAAATGATTAGGAATGAATTAAATCAACTTTTATACAGTTTGCATACCTTAGAAAGATCTACACGATATTTATTTTTTGTGAGCAAAGTTTTTAGTTTGTGAAGAGACCGACGAGCTCCTGCTTTCATTGTACTCTTTACAGTAGCTTTAGCAGGCTTGTTGACCGCCTTAGCCTTTTTGTAGACAACTGTGAATCCCTTCTTGTCAGAAGTATCAACAATGCCCACGCTTTTGCGATGAATCAAACCATTATAACGATAACTATTCAAATTCGTCAAGTTGTTCGACTCCTAAATGTTTAACAAATTCTTGTCAATATTTCTTTTTTTGAGGTTCTTGCAAGAAATAAAAGCTTTGATGTTTGTAAAGCATTGCAAACTGTGTACCGTTGAAAACGGCTTTTTGATATTCCGTTTCTTCAGAAGAAAAGCGTTGTTATCACGGATTATCATCCAATTTAAGTGCGACGACATCTTGGCCTCTGTGATATCATGATCTTTATTATTTTTACTTTTAATTATGTACGCATCCTCTTATGCAAATAAGTAAAGTTTACTTATAAATAAATTATATACACTGAGTAAAACTTTGCAAAATCTGTACAAGTAATTATGTATAGGTTAGGTTAGATTAAGTCAGGGTTAGGGTTAGAGTTATGCACATGTTTCTTGACCTTACATTTTAGATATTGCTGCTGAGCAGCGGAAAAATTATTAGCGTTATTTTCATGATGCGTTACTATTAAAATACATATTTCAGAGCAACAGATTGTCGGGAAAAAACGAAAAAATAGTATTAAATTATACGCACCACGTGTAAACGTATTCACAAATCAGCCAGAAATGCAGAAATGGTAGAAAAGAGATTCTCAAGATGGCTGATGGCAGAATCTTCATCTTTTTTATTACGTTCAGAAAAACTCAACCGTTGAGAGATCATCACTCGTGATAGGACTATTCCTCAAAACCTGCAACGGTTCCAAAAGTATGATCCAATCGTAAGTGATTATCTTTCAATCGTTGTGCAACTGTTGTCTGAACGCACTCAATAGCTCCTTAGCCTGGATCCTCATGCAGACACCGGCGCTTTGACACCGAGCGTTGATTGGTGAATAGCGGGTAGTGAGGGTAAATGTGAGGATAGCGCTTTGACACCGAGCATGATTGGTGAAAAGCAGGTAGCGATGTCTGTATGAGGATAGTCCACAGCCTTAAGGTACCTTTTCATGCGTCGCTCGTCGCTAGCGATTTTTAAGTCACGTGACTAAATTGTCGCTAGCGACGAGCGACGCATGAAA
>QVOB01005227.1:0-28813 GCA_014839585.1 Pseudomyrmex concolor
ATCTCTTTGAAGAAAATGGGTCTAAAGTCGTTTCGAGCACGTCTGTGGATGAACAAGAGGTCAAAAATTCCGGAACTGACGGGCTTGTATCGGAGAGTCTCGTATTCCGAATCGGACGTGTCAACAATGCAGAAGAACAACGCGCCTATTTTCAGAAGAGATGTTTCAGCAAAGAATATCCATATTAACGAAACATCGCAAAACGATAGCTCGAAATCAGATGTTACGGACAAATTGTCGTCGTCGACGATTAACGAAATGGAAGAACGTGGTAACCAGACAGTCGAAAGCGCGAAAAGTTCCATCGATGATTCGAACACACTTGAACAATCATTGACAGACGATAAGGAATTGAATAAAATAAACGAGAATCAAGACGATCATGCATCAGATACGAAGAATCGTATCTCTCCGGATAACGAGATGCTAATTTAACAAGAGAGAAATATTGAAGAAAACAATCCTAACGTAAGATATTTCGAACTTCGAAAATGAGGAATGTGTTTGTGTTTCTTTCTCTCTGTTGAAATACTCTTCTGTAATGTGCATACTCTATCCTGTATTGTTACACAGTAAATAACACATAGTCTACACATATTATATGTGTTTGTGCATGTGTGTGTATAAAGAATAATTAATTTAGTATAAAAATGTACTAATAATCTATATATTTATTATGTAGTAAAAAGTTTTTTTTTAACATATATATATATATATAACTTATAATTTATATATGAATAGTGAGAATTCTTCGAGGTTCCTTAAAAAAGCATTTTGTAAAAAAAAGATGATGGAGGGAGAAAGAATGCGTGCAACCACGCGCGCGCGCGTAATGTTTACCTGGCCACTTTAGCGAGTGGAAAGAGTATGCACAATTTCTGATAGAACTCGCAAAACTCTTTGTACGTTCGGAACAGATACGTCGGATCTGCTTGGCCCTTTCGTTGCACCCGTAAGATGTACATGTAATACTTTTCCGGATCGTAGCGCTTTTGATATCCGTAAACCTGCACGCTTGTTAACTGACCTTCCTGTTGCATTCTGTAAAACATAATTGCAAATACAAAACTTATCGTTTATCTTGCTACGAAATCGGAGAATATTTTCGCGTGACGCAAAAATCGTATTGCGAGACATTCAACGTAAAAGAGCTCACGTGTATGTGCGCGGAATGAAGGACAACAGTTCTCCGTCGCTGTGGTCCCCGGAAAATCTGAGCTGCGCCAGATTGTGCAGAAAGAAATTGAACTGCGTGAACCAACTCTTCAGCGAGCTTTCGATCATGCGAGCAAAAGTCGCCGCCGCTTCGGGATTCGTTTGTCCGGGAAGCAGAGCCTTTTGTACGTAACTGACCGCGTCCATGGTCACTCCAGGAATACCGGACGAGGTCATCTGCGAAGTGGTGTACTCGTTCATTCTTGCCATATTCACGTGATCTTTTATCTCGATATCGTGCAGCTTTCGCGCTATAACGTTCCGTTTGTGAAAATCACTGAGCAGATTCTTTTGCGAAATTAAATCGTCCATCGTGGTCCTCTCTCACGTTAAAAGATACTTGCCACAATCTTTGTCAGAATATGTGCCGTTGATCACTTCACAACAATTTCTCAGCTCAGTATTTACTGCCAACGATACTTTACTCTTAACATGATTGACTCAGACTGTTTGTAGCACAAGATATTAGAGCGCGGACGATAATGCTAATTAACTACATCGTATATAGTTTCGTGCGATAGTGGTCCGCGATAATATACTTTCTGATAATGATACGCAGATATGACGGTTCCGTTGTGGTTTGTTGTTTTCGTAGCGTATAATGATAGAAAATACATAACTCGTAAATTCTTTTATTTTAAACGCATCCGACATTAATTTGTAAAAAAAAAAAAAAAATAATAATAATATTTGCATACCTAAATTTTTTTTGATTTGCATTTGTGCAACAATAATTAATGCGAATGACGTAGGTCAGCGTGTGTTAAAAGAATGTACATGATTTTTTTTCCGAAATAATTATTCTCTTTCTAACACTTAATTAAAAAAATACTACTTGAAAAATGTACTGATGTTTTTATAAAATACTCTTAAGTTGTGCAGTGTCTCTTATTGAAGATTGTTCACAAAAAGTATAAGTTCCGTATAAAATTGTTTTCCCTTTTCGTAACATATTATAGATATTATAAATATTGTAAGACTTACCAGTCCAAAAAGATGAAGAATGAGATTCCCATGTTTTCGCACTATGTTAAACGCTTGGCAGCACAAATCCACGAAATAGTGAAACTTCGCCGATGGTTTGTCTCCACCGTTTATAACGTATGCCATATCCGACGTCAACACAAATGGCGTTCTGTCCCTAATTGAGAATTAAAACACACAAGATCACACATACTTGTACATTATAAAAAAAAAAGATATAAAGATAGATATATATTTCCGTAAATAAATTATAATAAAATGTCAACACTTGCCTCTTAAAGTTTCCAAACATTTGTGCGTCACCCAGGAATTTTCCGAAGTCGATGTGAAACAAATGACCGGATGTTTTCAGCATAATGTTATCATTGTGCCTGTCACAAATACCTAGAATGTAAGTGGCTACGCTGTAACCGGCGCAAGACGCGGTGAAATTTTCCACCGCTCTCTCATACTCGAGCTCCGAAGGATTGTGCTTCTGCAACCATTCTGCGATCGGTCGGTCTTTAAACGACCCGGTCAGTCCGAACTCAACTTGGATCTTTCGCAACGTTTCGGCGTTCGTGACCATTTCTATCATTCCGCGTTTGTGGCCGGTAGGCACGCAGGCGAAGGTAACCATTTTCAAGTCAAGACCTTCCTTCAACCAGAGTTTGTCCATAATGCGCACCATTTGAAGAGTCAACATATCCTGCTGCAAGTCATCACCAACCTGGAAGAGGAAGTCAAGTTGCTAAAAGTTTCGCGCGAGATGGAAATTATTTCGGGGAAACGTACCTTAAAAATTGCCGGACATATAACGTTGTCGCAACTGATGAAGTTAATTTTCAACGGGAGGGTGAACGACGGGAAGTAAGAACAAGTTTGTACATTGATGCCGAACACTAGTTTACTGGGAGACAACGGCAGACACGTACCGTTGTCCTCCATCAGCTGGCAGTGTATATTTTGTAAAGCACTTTTGAGCGTTTCCATCCGTAACGATTCTTTCGTGACTTTGACAATTTCGGCTATCTCGTGCAGATTCTGTATACAAAAAATTCTGGCTTAAAATATACGATCTATTTGAAATAACTATAACATGAGAATTAAAACATACTTTAACTAGCAATTGTTGAGTGAGGAAACTCTTTCTCAACGCGTCTCCGATCACTGCCAATAATGCTCTTAGCATTAATTGTAATCTTCGATGATAACGAGCACAGCTGATAGCTTTGTCATCTTCCGCGGCAATTTCTGAAGAATTCTAAAAAAAAAAAAAATATTTGCTACATACAATATATAAAACTAATATTTTGTTATAAATAACATTTTCGATATAGGTGCGCATGCAATGTGATTAGTACAATGCCAATCACCGAATCTGTACCTGGGGACTCTGTCCCGGCAGCGCTTGAGTTAGCAGCCAGTAAATATGATGGGCCACTCTCGGTGAAAGTAAGGCACGCTCTAGTAGAAATCGAGTCAAAGTTGAGGCTTCATACGTCTCATGTTTCATCGCTTGCAGAAGTTGCGGCAAATAATCGATAAGTTCGTCATTACTGAGCTCGCGAATCCACTCGATTGCCTTCTCTCTGACCTTCATGTCCGGGAAACTGTGATCAAACAAAACAATATGCTCGAGAACGTATCACCTCATAGGAATTAGAATAAAAATGAAATCTCTCCGTCAAGATATACCATGGCAAGAGTAATTGCAGAGCTTGTACCGGAGGCAGGGGACACCAAACTCTGAGCGACGCGTGTAAATCCGGTAAACACGCCCAGTCCCAACTGTGAGCAGCTAATAATACTTTAGGTAAAGCTTCAGGCCTGTCGTGCAAGTAGTGCCTTTTCTCCCACAAAATTTCTCTCTCCTCGATAGGCGGTCTAAAGAAATACACATTGTCCTTTTACAAAGTTCCCCGGCACAAAATCGTATCTTGGGCTTTGCGAAACCCGTTAAAACGTCATTTTAAAACGTACCTCGAGAACGTGTCTTGCTGCGTAATATCTATTAACAATTCTTGCGTATATTGATCTAAGGAATTGAAATCCAGCGAGTCCATGTCGTAGTCTCGCAACTCCATATCGTAATCTCGAGATTCGGTGGGGAACAACACCTTTCCCCCGTAATCAGGTAATTCTAATCCTATGATAGGATGAGTGTCACCGCGCGGGTGAATTCCAGACGCCGGCGCCGGACCTAATCTTTTATCTGCGATGGCCGGCCAAAGAGACAGAAAAAAATTGCCTTGGCTCATCACGCTACAATTCAAACAGAACACGATGCGAAGAAATGTACATTGATAAAAGAAAGCTGAGTAAAGAACAATTTGAGATGCGGTGTGTTTGTTACACGTGTTATACTTACCCATCGTAATTGAAGAACTGTATAGCTCCCCATCCGAGTTCTTCTTTTTGCATCGCGTTCTCTGACGACGAATTTGATTCGTGCTCGGCAGGTTGCAAGGTACGACCGTAAAGAACTAACACAAGTCTGGCTTCTCTCGGCAATTGACACACACTTGTTCCGTGAAACTCCAACCTGATTTCAAATTCGCGTAATTTTCATCGGTTTCCAATAAATATGAGGGCGAAATATATCGTTTTCAGGCTTACCATGAATTGAAGATAATTCTCGGATACAAATTCGAGCTCACTGTCATGGGTTCCGAGACGACTGTGTGTCCCACCGGTCTGGTACCGTGAAAGATTTGAGCCGCCACTATGTAATCGTCGTGTTTCCACATCGTCGGTAGTCTGTGCAGAGAGCCAACGCGCACTAGAATAGTGTCGATTACTTCTGACGATATTAGCGTACCTGTCGAGTAAAAATATATTAGAATTGCGTATTTTACACAAAGCATCTTGCTACAATACGAAATTTCTTTTTTTTACTTGTCGAAAATTCTCCTTTGTTGCTCAGTTGAAAGTCGACCCTGAACGCGTGGCAGTACATCTCAATGAGTTCCTGAATAGCGTCGCGGATTTTGTTGCAATGAGAGGAGATCACGTCGGGGAACTTCTTTCTCAGAGTGACCACGGCGTAGTCGCCATCCTCGTGTATGATCTCGGGTTTTTTGCATTCTATGTTGGTTGTGTGAGCTTGCGGGAGAAATTTGCAACAAGCGTTTACGAAGTTGTCAATGGCTTCCGTGATCTCGAAGGTCTCGATGCTTCCCATTAAGGCACACACCGCTTTCACTGCCTGTACCACGCCGTGCGGCTGAAGCTGAGGTAGCAGAATAGAACCTTGATTTGTAGTGGCCAATTGCTGCGCTGCGCTCTCCACGCGTTCCATTTCTTTCTCAACTGTTTCTGCAATGAGTCAAATAAAACGAAAACGTAATTAGCGTCAATACAAATATCTTACAAACACGCGCGAGAATTTCATGAATAGATACCTAGTAAAATGAGTAACGTGTCGTAAGAAATAGGCTGTGCAGGTTCGTTCGGTAAGATATCCTCCAATCTTAAACACTGATCGCGATTATCATCCTGCAGCTGAAAAAGAAACGCCAAGTAAGACGAATGTTTGAATAGTTCGAACGGTTTACACAAAACTGATAAAACGATACTGACTGTTCGAGCAATGGATTGTTTAATTTGTGCTCTGTTTATTATAGCTAATTCGATGTCCTTCTCTAACTTAATGCACTGATGTATGTATTCGTACTGTGCCAAGGTTGTATTAGGCGCAAGATATTCAGCGAGTCCCCACACTCTTAAACAATATTTCTCTACGTTCACCGTATCTTCATCCTCTAGAGAACAAGCGACGTTCAAGATAACGTGCTCGACGCTACAATTCACTGTAACACAAATGTTCAACGTGATATACGCACGTGATATACGCACGTAATTTACAATAAATTCTTCTTAACTTACCGTTGCAAGTGAAAGAAATAGAAGGAACATCTTTGTCGTTAGGTAATTGCGGATAAACTACTAATTTTATACTAGTGCCGTCCGGGTATAAATTTTCCATCATCGGACTAACAACGTATCCAATATTCGTATTGGGATTATTGAATGGAAATTCGTCTAAAATGATGTTAAATTAAATCAAATTAACATATTGAAGAAGATGTCGAAAAATGCGTAACAAATATTTGTTTACTAACTTCGTATAGACTTGATCATTTCGTGAAATGCCTTCAGATCACAGTCGTGTAGGGACGATCTAGTTTTTTTGACTGTTACATTTTCATACAACCGTGTTTGTCGTTTTTGCTGAAGATAAAACGAGACAATTATTTTACACCTAAACAAACAAAGAGGAGAGAAACACGTTTCTTTCAAAACTTACTCGGCGATTTAAAGAGGTCTTCCGTCTTTCTATGGTATTCCACGCGGATGAATTTCGCGGAGGCAGCGGAGGTGGTGCGGCTGGTGAGACAGCTGGCGACTTCGCCGACTTTTCCACAGCAGCATACACCGGATCAGAATTGACACTTTCATTTGTGCTGTACATGTAATCGAACGGATCGAACGGATCGTATACACTGCCACTAACTTGCGATTGCGTATCTGTAAAATAATCAAAACGCGATAATATGCGATAATATTTTTATCCATTTACATTTTTTGCACATACAATCAAGACTTTGTCATTTTGTATACTATGATGTTATTAACTTATCGAGAAACTATATATATTACTGATTAACTTACCATCTTTTTGTTCTCGCGTGAAATCGCTTCCAGTCTTGATAAGCAGTGGATCAAATGCCTCCAATACGCTAACACGAACGTTCGTTTTGTCATCTACTTGATCGGAGCTATTCAAATCTATGAGATTGCTATTTGGTTTTTTCTCCATCATTTTCAATATATTCAGTTGTTCGTCATCGATGCAGAACGCGGACGATATTGATGGACCACTCACGGCAGGTGCAACGGTCGGTCTATAGTTCATAGGCAACGGAGGAATCTAAAAGTGGAAATGCATAATCTTTGAAAGAACGTTCTCAGATTCGTTTCATCATGCATCAGTGAACGTTTCTCGCTTGAAAAAAAAAAAAAAAAAAAAACTAGCACTAGCAGTCTAATGCAAACAACTGCATTCACTAGCAAAAGAATAAGATGTAAATCTAATTCATTAGTGTGTGATTGACAGTGTAATGTATTTGTAATATTGAGGAGATAAATTATTTTCTTTCTAGTTTTCTATAAGAAAAAGTAATTACGCGCTATTGTCTAGAAAATAAACCTTTTCAAACCTTCGAGAAATGATATACCTGCTTAAAGAAAATATGGTTAAAGATAATATATTTCCATGCAGGCTGTAAAAAATACTATCCTTTAAAACTGCATTGTAGAATACAGTAATGTGCAATATGCACAAATTATATTAATAAAAAAAAAAAAAGAAAAAATAGACAAGAACCAGTTATTAGACTAAAGAGACTTCTGTGAACATCTTCCTTACCTGTGGTGCAATATCAGGTACATTGTTGCTAACACTACTAGCTCTTGACATAACAGGACTAATTTTCGGTGTTCCTGGTGTACACGGTGCAGTGGAGGCTCGTGGACCTGGCGAAAGAGAATGATATCTGAAATCCCTGGAATGATACGACGCGCCTACTGAGCTATTGCTTCGAGACACCCTTGGCTGTTTCTTTATTAAAGACGGGTGAGTGTCCCATTTAGGTTCTACCGGTGCTTTTCTGCAATAAAAGAATATGCCATGTTTCATATGTAAAAAGAAGAAATCTTAAATTAAGTTTTAAATATACATAAGTAAAATAAAACTAATATAATTATTAAGAATTACGGAGGTGGTGGAGGTGGAGCTGAACAATATTCAACAAGATCATCTTGCTTCACGGGACTTGTGAAATTTATTAGATCAGTAGAGGAATCTCGAGTTGCTGCAGCGGTTGTGGAGTTTCTTCTACATGGTATTGGAGGCGGTGGCGCCAATATTATATTATTCTTTTGATTTGTGTTAATACATCCCGGTCTTGGTCGACTTCTGCCTTGGAATCTGTGTGTCATTTAATAGATCATTTAACTTCACTTTGAACACACAGTTACACTTCTAGATCAATTAGTTCTAATGAAAAAGTTTCTAATGAAAAAATATGTAATAGTACAAGTAAAAATAAATTTTCTGAATGTTAGAAAGCAATTGACCTTTCTCCCTGTGATCCATTTGTCTCTGATGCTGCGCTATTTGTATTGCACACATTGTCCTGCTGCGCAACTTCTTGCACAGTGCTGAACTCAGATCGCAACTTTTGCAATCTAAATTTTTCTAGAGCCAAGCTTTCCAAGCTGAGAGCCTGCGCCCGTTCCAGATCTTCTTGAAATTGTTTCTCATGATCAATCACCGCAGTCCTCTGATTGCAGTTATTTCTATTATAGTGTGACATCTAGAGACAGTGTTGAATGACATGCTTAATTAATAACAAGCGCGTAATGTTGAATAAAAATTATTTCTAAATTACAATGATTGTGTACAATCGTTACACAAACGATGTGTGATCTAACACACAAATATAAACATCCAATTATATTACATAGTAAAGACAAAAACAAAATATATACGTATAAACGTTCTAACCTATATATATATATATATATATATATATATATATTAAATAAAAGCCAACAAGAAAAAACAATTGAGACTTCTATTTGTTTGAGTCAGAGTGTGGACAACCGTAGCACCGTTTCAAAAAATAAAATTCGTCCTAAACGCGTCTATCGATTGTTTTTTTTTCTGTGACAATCGACCACTATTTCACGTCAGAGACTTGGTGGTCGAACGGGATCTACTTTCACACTTTGCGAACCTCGACGCGCGTGCAGCAACACGCTACTGACTGTCAGTGATGTACGTATGTTGTGTGCATGTTACAATGCAAACACGCGCGCGGAGCGATAAAGTGCCAGGAGCCAGCAGCCTACGTGCGATAACGGGCGCGACGAGCGCGTTTAAAGGGCCGCGTTATCGCTTCCGATTCGTAGCAACCGCGCAGCACTTACGAGAAACCAGCTGGCAGCCGAGGACTCTCTTACCGTGGCATTATTCCTGGAAAGGTGTCTCACCGACTATCACTGACAGTCGCTTTCGAAATGCGTCTGTATTTCTGACTTCGTCTTTCTCTTGCTGTCCGTTTCGCTTCCACTCGCTCGACTGTAACGGACGATCCACCGACGCAGCTCCGTGACCGTATCAGGAAAGTAACATCCTCGTTCAGCGCTCCGTTCTTTATCGGTTTTTCAAAAAAACGAAAGAGAAGTCTCCGATATAAATGTTTCGGATATCCGATTTTCCGTTTTTGTCAGTCACGTAGATAATAACACGTGAAGGAAATCATTCTCACGTCGATGTATATCCGAACAATGAGAACTCCACAAAAATTCTTACAAAGAATGCACCGACTCGATGTGTTATTGTCGCGCGACGACGGTCACAGCACAGCGCAAACGGCCGAAAGGAAACGGAGGAGCTGTGCACAGCTGGACGGCACTGTGGCGAAGAGATGCGACCGTAATTTGCAGAGCGACGATGCCGTCACGTAAGAAGAAGGCTTTCGTCGTGTTCCTCGTAATTGGAAGTGCCTATCCGACAGGCGAGCGCGCGAGTGTCCGGCGCGCTCCGATCAACCGCTCCTCCGCCTTATTTGATTACGGCCGATTCAATTTATGGAGTGCGTAGGATCGCGAACAGTTACTAGTTCCGCTTTTGTATATATGTATACGCATACGTACACACAGCACACACATACATACCGTCTTTGTATGTACGAGCGCGTATATAATACGATACATCGTTACATTATGCTTATAGTCTACGCTTTCTGTTTGCGCTAGGTGATTCACGAAGAAGCAATTTGTATTCGCGCTGCTTCGATTTGTTTTGGCATCTGCGTCCTCGACGAATCAATCCTCGTTAAAAGAGTTCATTAAACAAATTTAATAGGATAGAGAAGAAGCGCGAATGTGATAATACATATCAGATGTTCGCATGTGTGAGTGCGTTTCACATGTAACAATTTTTTATTCACATAATTCTGTTATATAATTTGTGTAAATATATTTTAAAATATAAAATATATATATTTAAGTGTATACATATATATTTATGTGTATATATATATATATATATAAATATGCTCGAGTTGTTTTCAAAATCTTAATCAGTAATTAAAAAAGAAAAATTAATTTTAAGTAAACAAGCCGACATGAAATGCGTGAAAATTAGTAAGTACAAGCAGCGCATTATACAAATATATATAGTTATAGTTAATATATAAATTAATTAACTTCTGGATATAAACTTTTCACCAATCAAAGATATAATGTTTCAGACACATTTGCATTAAAGCTGTTCTTTATACGCGAGCATAAATAAATGTCTAATGCAATTGTCATTATGTACATACATACATGGATCGACCGTGAAATAAATCAGCGATATTGTCGACAATATAGCGATTATTTTCTCGCCCATTTCGATAATTTTCCACATTTCTTTTTTTTTTTTACATACGATCTGAATTACACTTACTTTTGCAGTTTTAAATACGTAAATTAGTCGAAATTAAATTAAATAAAACGCTTTCAAAATACGTGTTATAATATCAATAATCATATTATTTCTGAAAAAGAAAATGTTCAAGAGAAAAGATCGTTCTACAGATCTAGGAAATCGGTGAAACGTTGAGCCAAAATCCCGCCTCGCTCGTGGTCACGAGACTCCGTCTGCTGAATTTGATCGGCACGATTGTTTTGCGGCATATCTCGACTCGGTGATTCGTGAGAAACGCAATTAATCCCATCTTGATTTGCAGCAACGCGAACCGCATTCCTGTAAAATTGCAAAATCGTCATCAGCGATTACGGTCGTATCGATTGCGTTTAATAACGAGTTACCGTTTTACAGAGATTATATCGAATCGGGACGAGTGGTTTTTTCACCGCACATGTACGTGCATATCATCGCGATCATTATTCCGCGTAAATTTACATGCTTCAAAAGTACGTTGCTCCCGTTTTTTGTTTTTTTTTTCTTCGACCGAATTATCAGGAAAGTATCATTGCGCGAAACTTTCGCGCGCGCAAATGACGTACTTTTTACGCAATTTTTACCACAGTTGGATTATGTAACAACGAGTCGTTACAAACAACAAGTCAAATATTGGTAAACATCATTCAACAGTTTCTTAATTTTTTAGAGATGATAATAACAAGAACTGTGACAAATAAGAGATAAAGGCGCCAAGAGAAGAGATGCACGAATCGATAAGAATATATCAAGTGCGAGGATTATACGTGGCGTTTGCAAATTTTTCAGATATGGATTTCTTATCTACGACATATTTCGCAGAATAGAAGAATTCCATCGTTGAATTTATTCGAAATCAATAAGCCGCTTTCGTATAATATACGTGAGGTGATTTAGAGATTTTTTTTTACAGATGTCTGTAAAATTGTTTAAAACACGTTTGACGCAATAAGTGTACATATATATTCAGCGTTGACTCAGCAGATTATGAAGTATAGTTGCCGGGTCGGTTGCCTAATTCGCAAGTCACAATTAAGCGCGATGTGATTACACGGGCATCCAGCGAGAAACACTCGTAAATCGTTCTAACGAACAGGTTCGTGACAGAACAACGCAAAAGCGTTCGTTCATGCATTTAAGAGATAAGCGAGATTGACTAACTTTCTCCCCGAATATCTCAGATAACACATTTCTTGAAGTTTACGACGTTTTATATATTTACGATGTCTTGTTCGGAGGAGCGTTGTATATTTTACGATCAGTTTTTAATAAGAGGAAAAAACTTGTTGCGTAATTATCAAAAAACACTCAGCGCGACATTGAACATAAAGTGGAAAATTTTTTCCGATCCTTTCCGATTTGTGAATTTGACGTACGCAAAAACCTGAGGCAGGTACGCACATGCGAGGAAGAAATAAAAATATGCAAAAATATACCTATGCAATTTCGCGGGCCTTCACCGAACGGAAGATACGTGTAAGGATGCCTCCTGCGTTTATTCTCCTCCGTGAATCTCTCGGGATCGAATGTCATCGGGTCGGGATAATAATTCGGATCGTGATGAAACCCATAAATCGGCACGATCACACGCATGCCGGCCGGCAGTTCCACCTTGCTGTTCGGTATACGATAGTTGTACTCGGATTTTCGAGATATCAGCGGGGCTGGCGGATACTTCCTCAAAGTTTCTAAATGAACAAATCAGTTTATCGTAATAATAACATAAATAAATTTATAAATATATACGTTTACTACGCAATTGTTATAACAACAAAAAAATGTGTCCTTGTGACAAAAACGTTTAAAAAAAAAATACCGGAATTTCTTATCGAGAGAACTCTCGTACCTAGTATCACCATGTCGAGATACTTCATTTCCTTTACCGCTTCGTAAATCAATCTTCCGCCCCGTTTCTCCGTGACAACGCGTATCTCTCGTCTCGCTGTCTCCTGGATCTCCGAGTTCAATGCCAATTCGTAAAGGCAGAACGCGATCGTGTTCGAGGCCGTTTCGTAACCAGCGGCGAAAAACATAAACGCCTGCGCCGCGATAGTGTTCTCATCTAATTCTATAAAAAAAAAAACAAAAAAAAAACACACAGTTCATGGTTTAGTCTCCCCTCGTGAATTTATAAATAACGATGACAACTATATCATCAGCCTTCGCAAGTGCAATTTTGCTGCGCTTTAGCACGCACAGGTGTCAAGTTTTTACCGATGTCCTTCTCGGCGTCGCCGCTTTCAATTTTGTTTCTCGGAGCGGTCTGGTTCTTTATCTCGATCAACAGGTCCATGAAATCGTGTCTTGTCGCGCCGGCGCTCTCCCTCTGGTCGATCATCTGGGACACCACGTCCTTGAAGAACGTGGTGACGCTCGGATCGACAAGCTGCACACCCAGCAACCGATATAACCCCGGCATAGCTGTCCGCAGCATTCTCCAGAGAGTGATCTTGTAACTCGGCTTCGTGAGCCTCTTCGCCGCCCTGTGAAACTCGGACTTGTCGTCGGTGAGCGCGTTAATTTGTATGCCGAAGGCGCAGCTGCCGATGACGTCGATGATGAATTTTGCCGCCAGCTCCCGCACCTCGACCACCGTGCTTGAGCTGCAGCTCTCGCCTATGAGTCTCTGAAATTCCTCGCTACATTCCGCCAGCAGGTAGAACATTTGCTTCAGCTTGCCCGACGAGAACGCCGGAGTCAGCTTTGATCTGAGACTCTTCCACTTGCGTCCTTCTTGGTTGAACAGATGCGCGGACAGTGGATCCTGATATATATATTTTTTTATTAATGAAATTATTTAAAAACCTGAATACAAAAATAAACGTCAAATTTTAACGACATTTTAATTTTAACGAAATTTTAACACTGAAAAAAAAAGGTTTCGTTTTGTTTCTAACGAAAAATTCCTGAGAGAATTTTCTATGTACCTTGGCGTTATTGACCGGAATTCCGCGATTCACGAAGAAAGCGAAGTCCTTGACGAACACGCACTTCACCAAATCGGGATCGCGCAGGATCAGCACGGGTGATCTCACGCGAAACGCGCCGAAGAACTTTTCGTTCTCGAACCATTGATACATCTCTTTGACGCCTTCCGGTTGCGACTTGCGAAACAGAAGCAGGGAACCGAAGTTTCCGACGAGCACGGTCGGCTTTTTGAACGGCACACCGCGACATTTCCAAAAATCAAACGTTGCCGTGAGATAAAAGTACAGGCTGCCGAAAAAGAGTCCGATAAGGAGAAAGGGATCGAGCAATATCGTTAGGATAGCGAGCATTTTCATCTTCTGTTCGACGTGCCTCTGAAAATATGTTTGTCAAAAATAATTTACACTATCTCCAAAATACATAACAAATAAAAATAATAATTAATTTAAACAAATTTACACAAGAGTGAATGATCGATCATCGATTTAACATTTCGATCGAGTATCTTTCTGGCGTAATGCGCGATTGTTCGATTACATTGGCTATACATTTAAATATGTGTTTTCCAAACATTTTAACAGCGCAGAACAAGCACTCGGAAGAAAGATTATAACGTTTAATCTCGCGTTATATTTACATTGACCGATCAGATTACCCACACTCGAAGTATTACTCATGTGTACGCAAATGTTCGTAAAGCAGTTCAACGCAAATGACCACACTTTTTGAGAATTTGTGATTTCGATAACACTGTTTTCCTTTTTTTTTTTTTTTTTTTTTTAATATTTTAACAAATATTTTTTACAATAAAAAATACGCCAAAATCCTTTGCAAAATATTAAAAAATTATATTACTTTGAGAAGATTTGTTTCTAAATTTTCTGCAATTTATTCGACACGTCTTTGTGTTCTACGTCGTATTCTTCTTCAGATAATAATAATCCAAGGTAAAGATGAGCATTATTGATTGATTCATACCGGTTTTCGGCAATCCTTGGCGCATTCGCTTTTATTGTATCCCTGGGCTCAGTCCTTGGGTCGTAATCTATTATCTTTTTTGTTTTTAAAATCCATAAATTTTATATCTTTTCTACATAAGATGGTATAAAACATGATATATTAGCAACCTATGAAGTAATTGTGTAAATAATATTTAAGAAGTAAATAATATTTAAGAAGTTTGACACAACAAAGCAAAGTGCGCGCGCGCGTGCGCTTATTTTATTTTAAAATTTAATTAATCTATTAGAGTTTTTCTGTAATATGCCAATGGCATAATTCCGATCAAAACTCTTGTGAAACGCTTCGCTCCAGTTCTCTTCAATCCAAAGCAATACTTCAAATTCTACGTATTTAGATAAGCGACAACTTTTACTCAGTTGTTACGCACAATTTGATCCGACCGACCCGTATATCGTGAGATAACAATTTGCTATAGCTCTTTTTTTTTCTTTTCCCTGTTCTTTCACCGAAGATAAGACGCACATTCACTCACTGACCGATCGCGTTCGAATCGCATCGATTCGCCCCGTTCGATTTGACGCGAAAAGATGAGCCACGGAATAAAAACGTGTGTCGACGCACTAGAAAACATTTCGCGGCATGGATGTTTTCGTTCGCGATTTTTCACGGCAAAATTGTGCGTGTGTGCGCGCGACGCGCGGAAAAGAGCGAAAGAAGACGGTGGGGGAGAAAATGGCGAGGAACGACAGAACGGAAGAAGAAAAGAAAAACGGCTTGTGTTGTACATACACACACGCGCGTGTATGTGCTGTCGTATCGTTCTCGCCGAAAGGCTGACCTCCCACCGACTGGAAGTCATGAACATACGCCACGCGCATTTATAGAGGAGATCGTCATCGTCGTCGCTCGCGCAAAGCCGATTCTCACAAAAGATCGAAGAGACCCCCGAGCCGATAGCCCCTCCGTATTATCTTCGAGAGAAAATCCCGCGGGCGCGTATTTCCGCAACTTACACGCGCGCGAACACAATACGCATCGCAAAATAGCCGCGCGACATCGCGCCAATGTCAACGAATTTACAAAGTTACACAGAAGTAAGGACGAAGCCTTCTTTCCTTTCCGTTTCAAACAAATCGATCTCACCGCCAAGAACAGACGCATTCTTTCGCGTTTGTTCTTAGCGAGCTCCAGACTCGACAAGGCTTTTGTTCTCTCCGCCAATCAATCGCACATCAATTGAAATATATTGTTCACCTTCATCAATTGTATCAATTGATGAATGTGTACACAATGAGACGGGTGCGTAACGATGTGCATTATCGATATGCGCATTGAGAGATTTTACAGATTTTAAAAGATGCGTAAACTTGTCATTGAAACTTGTTGAATTCCGTCAAATATATCATTCACTCGAAATGTCGACGAATTTTTTTTTTTTTTTTTTTTGTCAAACGTGCTGTGTGTGAGTCACGTTGCTAATCTAATCTTTACGACGTGTTTTTAGTCGTTGTTTAGTCTTCAAAATAAAGAACGTGACCGATCGTGCGGATTGTTATCTCGGAATTAAAATCTATACGTCCTGATAATTACATTACGTTCGACACTCTCATTAAAAAGCATTTCCTTCTGGCGTGTAAATAAAACGATAAGCTTGCGGAGTAGTTTTTTTTTTTTTTTTTTAATCAGATATCATTAACAGAACTGTGTTAAACAACATCGAATTGTTGTCTAAGGAAAGAGATGCATCTTATGAGCGAACTGATCGAAGAACGCATCTCCAACCCCATAAATGGCTCAAATATTGTCTAACAAGGAAAATCCCGTAGAGAAAAGATCGTTGCGAAAAATATCTACTCGACCTGGACTCGAGTCTGAACCTTACCAGGATCATACAACGACCATCACATATCCTTGACCAACTGCTGATAACTAGCCGACAATGAATCGTGCTGGTAGCTACAAGAGTGACTGACTTCTGCTGGTGAAAGTGTTTCGCCGGTTACGCAATACGCGGTGCATTTTTAGTAATTTTCAATATTGAGAGATATTTAAATAAATATAAAGATATAAATATAATTTTTATTATACAAATGTATTTTGTGTGTATATTTGTTAATAAAAAAACTTTCGAGAAACACTTAAAATTTTTTTACAGAGCGAGTAGCAAGTTAACTAAAATCCGTGAGAGAATAATATATTTGCAAACATATATAGTCTTTTAAGCTTTTATGACATCAGTAGCGGGTAATTGGAATGTGTGTCGGATTTTGCTGGTGGCGAAATTTCGCGCGTGAGTTTTGCGTGCAAATTAATCGAGCTTAATTGTACTCATTTGAATGCAATCGCTGCGCCATCGAGAAAGTTACATTAATATTTTAATAGAAATATGTTGTTTAAAAATTGCTCACATCTTCGAGTGCGCTTGTCGCAGAACGTAAAAAATGTGAAACAATTAAATCTCTCAAGTTCAATCCAAACTTTATTGCAGTACGTCATGCGTTCTGATATTTTACGTAACACAGAATAAATAATTTAATTATTACATGTTTAATTATTAAATGTTCTCAAGAGATAAAGAGAGAGAGAGAGAGAGAGAGAAAGAAATAGATCCACCACTTAGAGTGTATCTCTTTCACAGATAACATTCGCAAATATATTTAGAGCTTAGAAATTATAGCCAACTATTTGAAGTCTCTCTTTGTCTCGCCGTAGAGCAATAAGAATTGAAATTTAAAACGTTCATATGACTGTCGACTCAAAATTCGAACTACCTTTTACACACCGTAATGTTCTGTGAATATCAAATCGTAAAATTTATCCCACGAACAGCAACGAAAAAACCGTGAAGCTTATTTTCGCGCGACTACGTTACGGGAAATTGTACGCATACCGAAATTACCGCATGGACCCGCGCGCCGCGGAATCCTCCAATATCTTGCGCAATAAATCCGCGCTGGCCGGACCACATGGCGGGCTCGATATCGTCGACGCAGTCGCGGCCGCGGCAAGAAGAGGCCGCTGCCGCTCGCTGGTGGTCGACCGCCTCGAAATGTTGATGCTAAATAAAACTCTTAGCTGTTTGGGCCGATGCCACACGTTCTAATTTCCTTGAAAGCACGGGCGGCTGTGGACGTGGCGGTCCGGGGTTCGCCACGTTGGAAGACGAACTATCGCGATAGATCGCCAATTGATTCTCTTCGTGATCGCGCGACGGAAACCGAGGACCGGAGGCGGAAAAGCCGTCGAAGTGTCGCGGGGCCGGTCACCCTGGGCAGCCTTCTGGAAGAGAAGTTGTTTCCGCTGCCGCGCGCCGACAGATCGACGATACAGCATCAGCAACGAAAGACGGCGGATAGTCGAGCTTCGCGTGCAACGTCGTCCGGTCCTCGCCACTTCCATGTGAAGGCTGCCCTGTCATGGCTGTCGCCCTTCTGGGCAAGTGCGTCGCTCTTCTGGGCTTCGTCGCCGTGCTGTTTTACGCCACCTGCTATGGATTCCGAATACGCGACGTCACCACGCCGCAGACGCACTCGGCCGTCTGCGTTCCCGCGCACGGCAAACCTTGTCCCGCGGACAAAACGGTGACGATCACCACGGCGACCGGGGGACCAACGTACGCCGCCCGGAAATGGCAAGATTTGCGGATCGTCGCTGGTGGCCGGAAACCACCTGCCGAGCCGACGTCAGCCACGGGAACGGAGAAAACCCGAATCGAGAAGAGCACCGAACATCTGAAAGACAAGAGTGTGACTGGACCAACATCGAGAGGTTCCAGAAAAAAAAGCATCAAAGTGGATGACGATGAAGATGAAGAGACGCTGGTGGAGGTAGAAGATGAAGAATCGGTGGGGGAGACTGAGAGAGATCAGATGGATGAGACAGAAGACGACGATGAAGAAGACGAAGAAGAAACGTCCGAGATCGAAATATCAGATCATGATGTTAAAAATAAAAAAGAAAAAATGAAAAAGTTTGTTCGCGATGACGATAAAAGTAAGGACGACGATGACGACGATGACGACGAAGATGATGACGATGATGATGATAAAGATAGTGATAAAAAAGGCCCTAAAACGAGTTTAAAGAAAGAAAATAAGAAAAAACAAGTAGAAGAAACGCAAACTAGTAAAGTGAAAAAATTAGTAAAACATAGTAAAACCAAAGCTGTTGATCAAGATGATGATGATGATAACGATAATGACGACGACGACGACGACGACGACGAAGATGAAGAAGATGAAGAAAAAGAAAAGACAATAGCCAAGACAGTTCAACGGAAAGTAACAGAAGTTAAAAAACAAACATATAAGAAACCAGATAAAAGTCAGAGTGACGATAAAGACGACGAAGACGATGAGGAAGATGAAGAAAATGACGATACAGAGAAAACCTCTTCTGTGCCCAGAAAATTGGAGAAAGTGAGGCTCGCTGATAAAGATAAGACCAAAGTTGTGCCTAAACGCGACGCGGAAAAATCGAAACAAGAAGATAAAAGGCCAGCGGATATTGCGAAGCCGGCGATTGAGAGTGTAAAAAAGACAAGCGTAAGCACGAAGAAACGCGAACCAATTGAAAGCACGTCGAAACAACCCGTCGAGAGCAAGAAGAAGAAATCGGACGAGGCGCAGAAACCAATTGAAAGTGCCGATAAATCACCTGAGAGTGCAAAAAAAGTCGAATTAGTTAAAACTACTTCTAAGCCTAAGGCCGCCGAAGCGCTTAAGACTGCAACGAAAACGGACGAAAAATCAAAGACGCGCGTGAAACCGGAAACTTCATCGACACCTGCAACGAAGACCAAAGAAGAACAGACGAAACCGGGAAAGACGGATGCCAAGAAAGTAACAGCGAAACCACCAACTTCGAAACCCTCAAAGGAAGTTTCGCAAACGGGGAGTGAGTATTATGTAGAAATGATTCAATAACGAAAAGCAAGTTATTCGAAAGATGTTCCACGTGAATAGACGCCGTGTATCGGAGTAATGTATATCTGAAGTAATAATCTTATTACGAAGTAAAATGTATCTAACAGAATCGAGAGTACATTTTACTTTGAGTTTCTCACTGATTAAGATTCTTTTTTTTTTTTAAACAAAAAAAAAACAATGTATAAAAAATAACGAAGAAATATAAATAGAAAAGTTTTAAATACATTTCTTTATATTCTTTTTCTACAATAACAAACGCGCGATTTAACATTCAATATAAATTTTGTCATTAGAATAAAGAAAAATTCAATCCAATTACACACAATATGTTTTGTAGAGCAAGAGACGAAACCGAAAACGAGGAAACGCACAGACGCATCTATTACATTGTCCGAACTGAATGATGCAATTCTGCATGCGCCGACCTTCGTGCCAAATTTTACGAACGTTGAAAATTCCGAGTGTCAGCAACATGGCAAGATATTCCTGCGACAATTGAGAGGTTACAAGTTGTGGGCGCTGCAAAGTGAGTCGATTGACAGAAATAACTGGTTTCATTCTATTTTCGCATTGACGAGTCAAAGTCATTATGCCAAAAGGTGGTTTGGTGTGTTCGCGTGCGAATCAATTTTCTAATCACCGAGAGAAATATACATAGATCTTTTATTTGCGCTCTTAAAAGTTTTTGATGTAAAGTGCTGTGTTTGCATTTTTAATTATTCTTGGATCAAACAATTATTGGATTAAAGAGTCTGATTTCACTTTCCGCAGTGTTAGATTCAAGCGCGAAGATTCCGTCAAGCTTGTTGCGAGGAAACGTGAATCAACTCGGGGATTACGATCAGTGTTTGGGTGTGTTGGCGCACGTTAAAGTTGACGAGAAGACGATAAGAATTCAAGGGAAATATTGCTTGGCCAGTGTGGACTTGCACGCTTCTCATCCGGATATGAAGCTGCCGGTCAATCTAATGCAGGCCCGTGCATTTATACGAGGAAACATGCACGACGTAAGACGCGCGTTCTCCGTTTAAGAAATATAATAAATATGACATGCAAAAAATAATAAAGTAAAAATAATAACAAGTTACGATATCAATTACATTTTTTTTTATCATAGACAAATTAAAATAGATAACAAAAATATTTTTTTAATAGACAATTAATGAAATTTCTCTCGATATTGTTGCGTGTTTAAAATTGTATAAATTTTGTTTCGATTCAAATTCGCTTTGTCGCGTTGTAAATTTGAACGTTTTCCAACAATTCATTCGATGTTTCAGCCAGGTCATTTCATTCCAAAATTCACCACAATAAATTGGGCGCTGTGCGTGCCAGCGGCGTGTTCCGCCGAGGACGCGGAACGTACGCTGGAGAGCACCCTGGAAGATTACAATCGAACTCTCGGAATTAGATTTTCAGTGAACGTGGATCCGAGCATGTGCTACGTCAAACAAAAATCTCAGGCTTACTCGAAGGAGACGATCGGCGTTTTGTGCGTACATCATCTATCTCGCGTTCTCATTGTCCACCGCGCGCTCCGATCGATGTGAAATAATCTCCGTTTTTATTTTTCTAGATATTTTTACGCCATGATCGTGTGTCTCGTTATTGTAGCGACTGTGAGGGATTACCTGGTGGAAACGCAGAGAAAAGGTATAAACACGATTTCACGGTCAATTAATTTCTTTACACGCGCGTTTGAACCCGCGCGTGTTTACAGGAAAATATTTCAAGCGCGCGCGGCGATTATCGCGGACATAAATGTAGCACGCGCTCTCTTTTTCGCAGGAAATTATTCTGAAAGGATAATCATGTCATTTTCCTTACGGAGAACGATTAAAGCCCTATTGAAGGAAGCGACGGGCGCTGCGGATATTACGTGTATCCACGGAATAAGAGCGCTCGCTACGATCGCTCTTTACGTCGCTCACCAGCTTATAACAATTTCCCGAATACCGTTTAGCAACCGCACTTCTCTTACCGAGGTAAGGATCGCGAAGAGAATCCGCCTGGCGGTTTATAATATTCCGGGCGCGTGCCGCTTCATCGATTAAACATCCGTTTAAAACAGATCGCCAACAATCCGGCCAGTTCCGTTCTGCGAGTTTCGCTGGTGTACACGGACACTTTTCTGCTGCTGAGCGGCGTTCTGACCGCCTACAACATGGCGCACGAACTGACGTGTCGCGGCGAGATTCGCTGGTTCTGCCGTTTCATCGCCAGATTTATCAGGTGCGACGTTTCCCGCGAAAACGAGGTTTGCGATAAAATAAAGTGTTTTTTTTTCCTGTTAATTTTTTTAGTAATTTTTTAAATTAATTTTTATTGTCAACGGCGTTCAGACTTTCACCGGCGTTGCTCGCGGTTGTGTTCTGGTACGCCTTCGTCATGGAACACATCGGCTCGGGTCCGCAGTGGAACAGCGTCATCACCGCGAACGCGGATCTCTGCAAGTCCAACGCCTGGACGAATCTGTTGTACGTGCAGAATTTCTTTCCCTTCGAGGAAATGGTGAGAGCGACGTTCGAGACGAGTCGAGAGTCTCATTACGCACAGGTATCAAATCTTTTTTTTTTTTTTTTAGTGCGCCACGCACACGCATCAGCTGGCCTTGGACATGCAGCTGTCGCTCTCGGCGCCCGTCCTGGTCTTCTTTCTGCAGTACAAACCTCTCATCGGAATTCTTCTGATGATCTTCCTCCTTCTCCTGTCCGCCACGCTTCGTTACATAGCGACGACGAGCAATTACCTGTCTCTCGTCATCTTCCACGGAATTTCGTGAGTACACGACGAGATTTGAAATTATATATAGGCGGAAGACAGACCGGATACTTGTTATTCGTGTTGTTTTCCTCCCCTCCCCTCCCTCGATTGCAGATTAAAACGCCTTTACAAAACTGCCAACTTGACTTACGCGTTGCCGCTGCACAGAGCCACGCCGTACGTCGCCGGCGTCGGTCTCGGTGTGCTTCTCCATTACACCGGCAAGAACGTCAGGATCCACAAGGTACTTCCGGCCCGCGAGCGCGAACTTGTGCACTGTTTTACACGTGATCGCGGTGACGTTCCCAATTTCAGGTGTTAGTGATCTTGGGCTGGTTGATCGCGACGGCCTTGGGTTCATGGTCGTTATTTTCACCCTGGCGCCAGGCCAGGCGCGATTACGTGTACGACGTTGAAGAGGCCGCTCACTACGCGGTAATCGGACCGGTGCTGTGGGCCGTAACGCTGTGCTGGTCAATATTTGCCTGCTTCACGGAACACGGAGGTCTGTTTCTAAAGCGAGCGATAACACAGCCGATCGAACAACGCGCGCGATTAATTTTCACGTCACTCTTCTTTTCGCAGGCGTCGTTAACAGATTCCTCTCCGACCACCGGCTGGTGATCTTCAGCAGGATATCGTACGCCGTGTACCTGACGCAGTTCGCGGTGTTTTTCTACAATACAGGGACCACGAGATTTTCATCTGAATTTCACATTCACAGAGCGGTGAGTCGCGCGGTGTTAATTTTAATTTTTAAGTTACTTAGCTCTGGTTTTTTCATTTAACGCGAAATGTGTTTACTTTTTTCTCATAGCTTTTGTGTAAGGGAAAATGTTTAGGAAAAATAAAAAATAAGAGAGAATATCAGACAGCTAAGTTTGAAGAAATAATTCGATAAAGAAAAACGCGTAAATATATTAATTTTACGTTTTGCAGATCGATCCTCTGGAAGTAGCGACGGTGTTAGCCGCGTCGGTCGTTCTGACGCTGCTGTTCGATCTTCCGATGCAGGAGGTGAAGAACGTCATAATGGAAAGCACGGATGCTCTGACGCTCGAAGTTTCCGACGAGAAAAAGACAAGCGAGAACAAAGATATCGCGGAATCCGCGAAAGCGAGCGAGCAAACGAACGTTTTCGAGGACGACGAGATCGCGTCCACTGGGTGGGACTGGCAGAAGGACATAACTCACGGTGCGACCGGACGCGTGACGGAAGAAGAAGTGGTAAACGTGCCGACGCTGAAGAAAGCGAACGGTAGACGAATGTCGTTCATCGAGACACACAATTCCGAAGAAGTGCCGAGCAGAGGTCCGGTCAGAAATCCATACATAATGGACGATTCCGAGGAAGAAATTATTGAGTATCTGAGAAGTCAACGGGCGCATGAATTAGTGGCTTCGCGCAACAGACGTTCGCTGTCGAGGACTAAGGACGGTAAGAGAGTATCGTCGAGGGAGAGCGAGAGTGAAGAAGACCAGCAACGCAGAAGAGAGAGCGACGATGACGCGAGGCAGTTCAGGAGATCCGAGTCCAGAGGCAAGGCCAAGGACGCGGATGATCGTTCGTGGGAGTTCGTCGGGAAGGAAGCCTCACTCGTTAGAGAGCAACAGGAGCCATTCCTCGCGAGATCGGCGAACGTCGTGAGAAGAACTTTCTCTTCCGAGAGCGAGGAGGACTCGTCGGTCCGAGGAAGATCGAAGCCGGAGCGCGTTCCGAGCTCGGACGCGACGAGGACAAGCGACGAGGAAGATTGGGAGCGCGAGTTGAAGGTACGAAGGAAGCAGTTCGTGGAAAAGCTGGCTACCTCCCAGCAGAGCGAGTCGTTGACCGAGGAGAAGAGCGAAGCCGGCGACGAGGAGACCTTGAAACGCAGATCCTCCGCGGAGGGCAGGATAGCCATGCTGAAGGACGACCTCTCGGGCGAGGACAGCATGGACTCGTGGACCGTGAGCGTTGGGCCGCGGATCACGCTGCTCGGATCCTCGCAGGAGCCGAGCGAGCCCGAGGAGGACGTAATTTACATGCGACGCAGGGAGTACCGCGAACAGGGTCCGCCCTCGCGAGAGGAGAGCCAAAGCGAAGAGGAGAGCAGCCGGGAGACGTCGAGGCGACCGTCTTACATAAGTCAGAAAACATCGATGGAAGAGGAGGAGGAGGACGTTAACAGCTACAACTTTGTGCTCACAAAGGACAGCAAGAGGGAATCGTTGCAAGACCTGTCGAAACTGTCGCAGGAGGAATTGGTGAACGCCGGATGGAACGTGGTGAAGAAAGAGGGAGATCTTTTAGTCAAACCGACGTCGACCGGACTGTTCAAACGGGAATCTATCATAAAGAGCCAGGCCAGCGAGGAAGATCCCGAGTATCTCTTGCCGGAGAGACCAAAGCTGGTTCAACAGGAGCGCGAACATCCATTCAAGAAGGCCTGGCAAGTGCAAAAGTCCAGGTCGGAAGAGGAAGGCTCTTCGGCTTACATCATACGGGAACAGAAAGATTCCAAGGAACAGCAATCCGAAACGAAACCGAAAGAACAACAGTCGACGATCACACGCGAGCAAAGCGGCGAGCAGTCGAGCGAAGACGTTGAGTCGCTCGCAGATGACGAAGCTACGCCGAGAGACATGAGCACCGACACGGAGGATAACAGAACTAGTTCGAAATCCGGCACGACGGACGAGACGGACTCGATCTCGACAGAGTACAGCAGAACCACGCAGGAAGAGAATCACCGACAGAGCTCAAGATCCGAAACCGACGAGGACTCCGGGAGATTTAATTGGCTCGGCGAAGAGGAGAACGGGAGAGAGTTTCATGGAATCGGGCGTAGAGGAAGATCGGAGGAAGCAGACTGGGAATGGGAGCAGGAAGAGACTTGACGAAAATGATCTTAGACAATTGAACAAAGAGTGACTATATATGTATCTTTCCTTCGAGCCTTATCCCTCCGGTTTGAAGGCGAAGCGACGGAGGGAAGCGACGGTCGAATCATGGCGAGCGGAGTGTTTGAATTTGCGAGAAGACACACGAGGACGACGACGTCCGAAGGAAAAAAATTGTGACCGAGATTTACATTAATCGCTGCAAGTTAATAAATTACAAAGAAAATAATTCGTGTACACACATTTTTTTCTCTCCGCATCAATTTAACAGGTTTATTTTATTGTGATTGCGCGAAAAAAAAAAACAATGTTCCGTCGTGAAAATCACGTTGAGAAAATGCAAATTTAACGGGGAATTGCCATTTGTATAAAATACATAACAAATATATACATACGCTTTTTCTCCGCCGAACATTCACGCCGCAGCCTTCAACCGAACTACGTTACGCTGCAATTAATATCCTGTTGTGATAACTGCTTGTAAATGTTTTTTATGTTATGTTATGTTTTATGTTATGTTTAACACGTTGATATAAGTTTCAGCAAGCAAGATCAATTTTTATATATTTGTTATATCTACTTTCGACGTGAATAACATTGCGATCATTTTATCTCTCGCATGTAACACGTGCCATCGACTCTTTAATCGCGTATTTACGATCTAATTTTTCACAGATAAAAGCTAGATCTGTTACATTTTTTGCGCGAAGAACGAGGGAACATGTTAGAGCGAGGTTAAAGAAGAGGAATTGCCTCGCGGCCGTTAAATTGTACTTTACGAGACAAAATCTCGTAAAGATCTCATGCGAATAACGCATAATGTTCGCCGGCTCGGCAATCCTCGGCCGGACTGTTATCCACCTGAGGTGATCTACGCGTTTACGGCGCCACGGGGATTACTTCCGTTCACCGTACCTGCGGCGATCTGCGGCGGTTGCCGCTCGCTACGGCGGTTTTCATTGCTTCCGCTCGGCCGACCGGCCGCCGCCGCCGCCGCGGTGGTTTGCCACGTTTATGCTTGTCACACAAGACACGAGGGCTAAACGAAGATTTTACACCCCCCGTCGCGTACACAACACGCATTCCGCGGGCATCGCTTCCCGGGGTACGTACGCCGCGTACAAACTGATGAAAAGATCACGCCGATCATATTTCATGCTTACGCTATCGCTTTATTTATCGCCGCGGCTAACATTGAAACTAATTACCAGGTTTCTCTATCGATTGCGAACGCTCGCACGGACACGCTCCTAGGCGCGCACGCTCGTTTGTTTACCGCGTTATTAAAATATAGTCATGTGAGTTATATTCCGTGACGCACCGCTCCGATTCGTGAGCGCACTCTGTCGCGCGTCTGTCATTGTCGGTCGAAGATATCATCTTTGACGACCTGACCGGATAATTTTTATGTTGTGTAACGTGTTTTCACAGAATATATACGATGAAATGTGTGCGAAACAAAAAAAAAAAATAGAACAGATGAAAAATGTCCTCGTTAAATGTGCTTAAAAAAATAAATAAATTTCAAATTCGGATATTTATTTCTCTCTCGCGCGCAAAAGCTTCTTCTGCAGTTTTACTTCAATTAAAACTTTAGAACGCGCACGAAACAGCGTAATTGTTTATATCTCTCCCGAATTGTTCGCGTATGTACAAATACATAGTATAAAGGACATAAAATTACAATTAAATTGCGTCCCGGTAGAAACCAGTTCGCTAAATTGCGTTAGTTCAGAATATTTCGTGCTGCGGAGAGCGAGAGACACGTTGTCCCTATTATCAAGCGGCGAAGCGGAAGCCGATATTACCGCGGCTGGGAATCCTCACGTGAAATATATACGAATATCCGGGGACTTCGACAAGTGCTTCCGGTTCCCGCGCTTTCTCTAGCATGAAGCCGCAAAATTGCATAGTCAACGTGATCCCGAACGTCCGAGGAATCCGAAACGGTTGAAGCGCGAGCGGTACGGAACTGCCACGGATCACTTCAAACCAATTTGGACTACGATGCCCCGCGAGATCGTGGCCGAGAGCGAAAGCCTTGGAACGGGACCCTTGAAATTCTAGGCTTCAACATCTCGAACTCCACGAACCTTCATAACCCAAGAATGCGGTCTCGAGTCGCGCGGTTGTCCCGCATCCATGACATCTCCGTCAAGAACGCGAATCTCTCTCTTACGCGTTTTAGATTAAAGTTTTCGAACTTTATTAAGTCGCAATATCGACACGTGTTTTCGCAGAGGACTCTATTAAGATAATAACAAATTAAATTATAATCCGTCATGTAAGTTCCATATCCTGTATTTTTAAATTTTAATTTTTCCGAGTCAATCGATGGAATTGTTGATGACGTTTGTTCAGAAGAAACTGAACAACTATTGTTAAAACTTGCAATTGTTTTTTTTTTTTTTTTTTTTTCTCATACCAGCAACACACGCATGTAAGCCACGGTGTGCTCACAATTCGGCCGGTCCGCATGCTGATATCGCGAGAAAATGTGATAAAGCGGCGGTGACGCGGGACAAAAAGAAGAACGACAGACGAGAGGCAACCTGAAGAGGTAACATCGAAAGGAGAATACAATAGAAAATATTCGCGAAGCCGTCCGTTATTGCCTCGCACGTACACGCGACGTACGTGTCGGTACGTTCTTATTTATCTTATCGAGAAGGCGAATCGCGAAAGCAGAGCGCCCGCGCTTCTTTTTCTCTCCGGTTCCTTCCTTTTCCTTCCACTCTTTACCTTCGCCGCCGTCTCGTGCGATCGCGACGCGCCGCTCTTCCTCTCGCGCTTTTTTTCTCCGGGAAACGGACCGTCGCGCGCACCGGACGTGATCTCTTCGTGTATCGTCTCGTTAGTATGGCTGCTTATCTGCTTTTCTCCTCCCCGAGAACGCAACGTGAATGCCGTTGCGTTTCTCTCTATTGTCGGTGATTTCGGCCCGGTCCACGTGTGCACACGCGTGCACACGACGACGACGACGCGTGTCCATACGAGCGCACACTTCGCACGACGGAGTCCGCCTCTCTCTCTCTCTCTCTTTTTCTCTATTTCCGTGAGACGTGTCCGGACTATCGAGAGTCCTATCCCGATTTTCAGGATGCGTTTCCCGCTCTCTTGGTGCGCGTTCCACCGAGATGCCACCGCGTCGCGGCGAAGAAAGAACGCGCCGTGGCACCGAAAGAACGAACTCGCCAACATACAGAATGTAAATACAGAATCAAAGCGCGACTCCGCGTTATGTACAACGAGCGTTTAACGTCAAGAAACTTGTAATAATTATTTCGAGTTAAGTGAATTATGAAATAACAATATTGAGGGTGACCTCCGGTTCCGGATACAAAAATTAATGAAGCAAGAAGACGGCAATTAGAGGATGAAATGTAATCTGTAATTGATTCCCATTGCTTGTCTCTTCTTGCTTCATTAATTGAATTATTTTATCGTGTATGCAATTTATATGTAATTGCAAAATAAAAGTTTATACGCAATAAACGATGTGAGCAGTGATACATCTGTTTAGAGTTTTCCAGAATATTATACAGCAACGACTGTGTGTCACGTGTACTTTCACTCACTTTTTGCGTGAACGAACTGCCGGTAAACACCGTTCGTAGACAATCGGGCTTGTCGAATTTTACCGATTCAC
>QVOB01005228.1:0-14410 GCA_014839585.1 Pseudomyrmex concolor
ATAATTTTATACAATAATTACATATGTATATTAAGTTTCTTCTCTCTATGTTAGGTTTCGCGCGCTTATATTTACTTGTTTAATCTATTATTACATTGTCGCTATTATTCTGAAGTTCCAAAGACGCAAAACAGGTGGCCCATAACAGGTAGGTACCACCAAGTTTAACAGGCGTAATGTTTAACACAATTTAGCATGAGAGAAATTACACGGCATTATGCCGCGGAAGGAACGTATAGCCGATACGAACCCACCCACACGTTCTCGACAGGATTATCGCGCGGCAAAGGTTCATAATCAACGATCGCATCATAGCGCCCTAATCGGGGCTCCTGCATAGGCTATGCAGGATGTTTGACGATTAATACCTTAAGGTCGCCATACAACGCGCCGTTCGCCATATTTATCCAGCCGGGCACGGCCAAGGTTTGCGCAAGCATCGAAGCGCCCCGTTCCGTGTTTGCTTCGAATTCAATTAAACCCAGATTAATCCCAAACGGGATCGAGAACGTACCGGGAGATATCCTCAACATTCTCCTTCCCATCCTTCCGTCCTTTCCGCTACTCTTCCCCACCTTGCTGATTTGCCCTCGTGTAAGAGGCTTTAAAGGCCTAAGCACTGATCAGATTTAATTGTTTGTTTTCTACGACGTAGAGCGGGACACTACGGATTTTCGCAAAGAGATAGATTTGTATACATTAGCGAAAGATAATAAATTATATATCTTGTATATAAAAAAATATATGTATGTAAAAAAATTTACTACTAATAACTCCGTTGCGCGTAGGATATCAGTGATACTGCGTTCTAAAAGTTCTCTTTGTATTATTTTTCAAAATAAGTTGCAACAAAAAAAGCACATATAACACGTCACGTGTGGACAATTGCAATTAAAAGATTTGAAACTGGCATTTAAAATGTCGGAATGGCGACGTCCGATTGTACTTTTTTACGGTAGAGAAAGCGTTAAAATAAATTCACAAAGGAGGCCGCGTGCCGGAAGTTCCGTTGCTTCATATAATAAACGGCCTGCCGCTCAGGAAATATTCGCGACTACGTTTAGACTGTGGTGTGTGTGCGCGCATGTGTGCATGTGTATGTGTATGTATTTATGTTTGTGTGAGCGAGCGAGAAATAAAGCAGGAGAAGTCGAAAATTTCCGCCAGCATTTAAATTATGTCGGTCGTTTTGTCATTTATACCGCATCCGTTTTGTTTTTATCATGATAGCTAGAAAAAAAATTCAAGGAAGACAGCAGTGCTTGTTTTTTTCTCCCATTTCGCGTCGTGATTAATCGCGTGCTATATCGGTAGCCTTTTTTCAGCTCGTTTCCTCTCGTAATGCACTCGCGTAATTCTTCCGGAGCAAACGCAACATCCGGTTTGCGTTTCCCGCGCGATATTCGTTAAAATCCCCGTTGTCGATTTTTACAGTTTCACAGCAATCGTTATTGATTCACCTCTCGCCAACGCCGTCCGATGCTCTATATCACGACAGTTAAAATAAAATTTACGAATTGCATGAAGTAATACATGTGCGAGTAGATAAATGTACTGATAAACAAGTGGTTTAATTCGGAGCAATGGAAAGCAATGAAAAGAGTAATGACGACCATTGATGCAGTTTTCACCCAGAAAATTGAGAGAAAGAGGGAGCCATAAAATATACACCTTTTTCATGTTCAATTTCACAACAAGAGGGAAATATAGTGAGAAAACGATTGTTATTCAAATTAAAACAATAGGGATTTCTAAATTAAAGTTAGAAGAAACTGTCGCGTAACTATAAAAAAAGCAAAAATGTTCGCATAAATCTCGGATTTGAAATGAATTCGCAAAGCGTTAATGTTAAGGCGCCAGAAATAAACGCGCGAATATACCTGCAGCAGCAGAACGCAATGGCGAATAAACGAACGGACGGCCATTCCACGCGACCGCAGAGGCAATTTGTCAGCTGACTTCGCGGACACATCCGCTGCGATTTAGCGCGGCCGCGCGTAAACACACCGCGCGCAGAAATTTGTGCTTGTCTACCGCGTCAAAGTTCCGCAATTACGGCACTTGGCTGCTCAATATAGCACGCTCGTCTTAGAGCAAACGATATAGAACGATTAAGAACTTTGATCGATCACGTCTTCTTTGACAGTTATAAACAAAAGAAAGATAAATTATTAGTTTTTTGTCGTATTTTTGTAAGAATATTTTTAATGTTAATGTAATATTTTGTGCAAACAGTAAACGAAAGTAAATCTTTTTCTATACCTACATACGACAGAATCCATGTTAAAATTAAAGTTTTTGTGTATATATTTTACTACACAAGCGCCAGAAAACTTGAGAAATTAGCAATTCCACGAAGCTAAGAGACGTGAAATATTCACAGAAGCTTGACTGGCCGTCGATAGACTTCGACAAACTCGATTATTTTTTTTCCAAAACACAAAATCGTACTCGCGGAATGTGATTCGGCGCACATTGATGGGCTCGAGCCGATTGAAACGACCTAGTTGTGAGTTATCGGGTTCCGAAGTGCAAAAGTAAATCAACTGACTGGCTGGAAGTTCGTTCGCGCTGTATCGAGTTTGCTATCCGCCACTTTCGGAATATAGCGCCTAGATAATCGCAATAGCTGCTTCGAGAGTTACATACGTGTAACAGTGTAACTCTTATCGCAATGCTCGTTCAAGAGAGAGAGAGAGAGAACGTCAACAAAATCGATACGACGATCGATATACAAACGCCGTGAATAAATATACGAAAACTTTGCGGAAGCGTGCTTTTTATAAAATATAGAATAGTAATAAACTTTTAAGACATCTTAAACCACAGAAATTTCTTTAAAAATCATACGTACTCGCGAAAACTTTCACAGTATCACTTTTCACACAACTCCTGAGAATTTCAAGAAAAGAATCAATAGATTTTTTTACAATATGTTGTCTTTACTTTTGAATTCCGTGATAAAGTTGTAAAAGTTCGAATTCCGAGACGTAAAACTCTCGCGCGCGTCTCTCTGGATTCCGGGACGCGCGCAAATAAATCTTTGAATTGTAGAACGTAAAAATCCACAACGCGCGCGAGCGCGCGGGGGAAAGTTGAATTTTGATGCGAACCCTTGACTTTTTGCATTCTACATAAGTGCGGGAGCTTGAATTTCGATGAAGTAGCACGACAGGTAACTACGGTTACTGAATATTGCATGAAATTAAAATCGATAAGAACCGCCACAGCTTCGCTATGAAATCACGCCTCGTCTCTATCGTAACTCTGCCGCGAACGATGATATATCGTGTTTCGCAATTTCGCGCGCCTGTCTCTCCCTTTTCCATTTATTTATCTATGAAATATCGCGCCTTTAATCAACTATAAATAAGCAACCGCGTCGGAGAGAATCACAGCTTGTTACTAAACGTACAATGTAATCTCCACTGTTATTACGGTTTAAGCTTCTTCGAAAACAACTTTGATTTATTCTGAAGAAAAGAAACATAATTGAATCTGTGTTGTATGCAAATATATTTCTAAATCATATATCCGAAAAAGATAGTATTTTATTTTAGTTTTAGTATTTTCTCTGTGAAAGCAGATTAAACGCGAAGTTCGCAGTTATTCTTTTGCATCTGATCATGGAGTTGGTGCAGGTGCATCTTTAAGGGAGATAAAGTGTCTCGCATCTCCTGGGATCATCCGTGTGTGGGGAGGGAGATCTTGCAAAAGACGGATATCATGGGAATGGCCATCATGATCGAACGAGATAGAGGCGACAGCAGGTGGTGCAGGCAGGCGCGATTTCAGTCACCCTTTATATTGGAATTCCTTGAATTTTTCTCACCGAGATTCCCCAGTCGGTGCGTTATCTCGCCTCCGCTAGCTCTCTCTTTTTCGCTATCTTTGCAAAACCTACGTGAAATTACAATGATGACTGCATCTTCTTGTATTCGCCCGAGACTTGAAAATGCTCTGTATATGTAACAACTTCTTTCAGAATCAAAATTACACAAAGAAAAATCAACTAAAAAACCATTTAGTAAGCGCACAGTTAGCGCATTTTTGAACATTAAATAAAAATAAGCGCATAAATTTTACAGTTTTGTTATACATAGCAAAACTCCCGATATTTTTCTCGAGAGTTTAATTAAGGCAAGTTAATTTACGGCCAGGATAAAGCGACTAACCAAACAAGGGAAAGATAATTTTTGTTGATGTAAAAGAATTTCTTCAGTTGGAAATTTTAGGACAGCGAGTAACGATAAGAAGTCAGTACAGAAGTACGAAAATCTATCTTGGAGATCCTTCCGGGTATTTTCATCTCTTAGCGATATTTCGAAAAGTCCTCCCGTGCGCGAGTCCTTTCTTGCTGAGATGATCAGCGATGCGGAAGACACAAAGCTCGAGGTGGTTCTTTACTTTCGGCAGTCAAAGATAAAACAAACATGGCGCTCGCGCAAAAACTGTTACGCGCAAGAATTTCTGTTTATTCGCCGCCTCGCCGGCTAAAGTGTTTCGATCGAGCAAATTTTGTCGAGGTTTTCTTTTTTCTTTTTTTTTTTTTTTTCGAGCTCCGTCGAAAGCGAATGAAAACGGTTTAGACGACGTGAGAACGAAGAAATATTGGCTTAATCCTCCAATCGCAATTCTCCGTGTATGTGTATGTGCATACATACACGCGCAGAATTGCAATCTAATTATATACATACAGATAAATGTGATATTTTTCTCTTTGATCTATTTTACATCACGCTCAAAAATTCATCGTAACTGTTATATATACATAAACATATTAAATATAAAATAATTATTAAAATACACTAATTTAACTTATCGTAATTTTCTAAAACTTTATGGAAAATACCCGCAAAAACTTTAACTTTAATTGCCGCAACTAAGACGTTCTCGCCGCTATTCTCTCACAAACATACGCTACATCATAATGTTTACGCGCATAACGCGTATATACGTGATAGAGGTGCATTCAACAATAAAGTGCTATTATTTGGCTACCAGCCTGAACTGTCCGTTGCGTGCGATTGCGGTTTGTGTTTAGCCTTAGCTGGCCGGTGACCAGAAAATTTTTGATATTCTCTGGCAACGTTCCAAACTGCATACAACCGAGTAAAATGTTTCGTTAGCTTTTCAGCCTTTCCCATCCCCTCTCTCTTCTTCCTTTCTTCCGCGACGTCGACTTTATCAAGCTGCAATAATCTACTTTTGTAATTTAATGAGTACCTTTCCACTCTAGTGCACTCGTAGCTTTGTCTTAATAATCAGTCGCACAATAAACGCATACAAAATATATCACTTTATGCATTGAATATCGCGCTTGTTGAATAATAAATATTATATACTAACACATTTGTTACAATATAATTCTGTTTTCTCTTCTCTTATATAAGAAGAATTCTGTCAGAAGAATCTCCGAAGAAAGTTTCTGTTCATTTCTCCACCTGTCACAGTTAGTCATCTACATTTCCCATCGCCCTTGGCATCTCCCCGACATTTCCTTTAATCCGTATCCGAGCTCTCAATTTATCGTCGGGGATAACTGCCCTATTCGCCGTCAGAGCCCTTGTGCTGGAACACAGTCGAAATCATGGTCGCTTTTTCCGAACGAATCTTACGCTCGATTAATAATCGATCCCCGTGTTAGATGAATTGGTCGAGTGTAAGGAGTCTTGGTTCCGACTTCTCTTCGAAAGCCAGAAAGAGGGACAAAACGAGATGAGGGAAATTGATCACGAGAGATCGAGAGCGTATCGCGCGCGCTAAACGGCTCAGAAGTTTCGTTTAATAAATTCTCTAACGCGAATCCTTCTGTACGCGAACGATATTTCCCCGGAAACTTTGCCCCTTTCCGGCGAAATCACTTAACGTTAGTATCGACGATGTTCGGAGAGAAGGAGAGGTGGCTGGAATCGGGAAACTAAGAACGGAGAGAGGATATCGAGTCGAGGGGAAGAGAGGCGGCAGCGCTCTGGAAACCTCGCAGGATCGCGACTAGAGGTAAAACTGGAGGAGCCAGCTTTCCGAAACCTCTGAAAAATTCCTAGGAAGCAGGAAGGTAAAAGGTATGATTACGGTGAATAACACGAAGGAGGGAGTTCGAAAAGTTTCGGGAAGAAAATAAACACGACAAAAATAAATCTTTCCCCGTTAGGAAAAGTATACATATATATATACAATATGGCATCTTTTACAATTTTATGAAATAATTTTACACGAAAATAAATCATTTTATTCATCATCAATCATCATTTAATCGATCATTTTATGTTTAACCGAAAGTAATTTTCGTAATGGAGAAAGCTACAAATAATTCGATGTGTGCATGAGAGGAGAGAAAAGCATTATATATAATGTAACAACAATAATTCCGATAATCTGCGATAATGAACTATAACAAGAGGATGGACAAACAACGTTGCTTATTGCAACAAATGAACAGCGTATGGCTCGATAAATGCGAATGTGGAGCGTAAAAACACTATCTTACACAACGACAAACCGATAGCAGGTGCACGGATTATGTGATTCCATTCCCACCCTCTCTCCTCTTTATTACTAAAACAAACATTATAATTTGTTAATAGGCGGGCAAATGCGTTCGATCGGTCTACAACGATGAAAAATAATCTGGCGTCGTCAAGAGCTATGGGAGTATAACTCATGAGGGAATTGATTCAATATTTTAATATCTAATGGAGAGAGAGCCGCTGCGAGTATTACATCCCATCTCATAATTTTGTAATCCCCAATGTGGACATTTCTCAGTTTTCCTCATTTATGTCTCTAAAATATTTAAATAAATATGAACGGAAAAAAATAGTATAAAATATCAAAATATTATTTGAAAAACTCTCTCTCTTCCTCTTTTTAGATTCTAGAAGTTCTCTGACGCACTTCTCATAAACTTAACGAATTTATCTGTATTCGCAACATACCGTAAATTACCTATTCCTAAGCTCGCAATATTCTCGGAAGAATACTCCGCAATACTTGAGAGTGCGAGCACGCGCAATTGCGGTAGATTTGCAGAACCGAGGCGGGAATAATGAGGCAGAAATCATTTAAACAAATGCTGGTTATTATTGGCGAAAGTTCCGACTTCCTTCCTTACTTGCCACGGCGGCGTTTCTATCTTTCTTTCGCCACGGGCTGCTCTCAACCGAACTCCAACTTTCCGAACATTGCACAGGCATCTCCGACTAGAGGAGGACGGAGGCGGCGGAGGCCGTCGTCGCCACTTTAACCGCAACTTCGTTCGCTTTCGTGTATCTGCGACGCGAAATCCATTATAATGTGCGGTAACTTTGTAATACGAACGAGTTCGGGAACGTCGTCGTCCCATTTTGTCTGTTTCCGTTGCCACGCGCGCGGCTCAGTTCTTCCAAACGGCAGGACAAGAGTTGCGGAAGAGCTGCCTCGGGATTGCGGCAGAAGAGTTGGTCCTGGAGTTGCTAAGGATTTGCTTGCGGAAGGATTGCGGAAGAGTTAGTCCAAAGGTCGCCTCGAAGTTGCGTGCAAGTCGTGAAAGAATTGTTCAAATAACAAATACAAAGGATAAAGTACAAGTTTGCGAAATTATCCGAGAAAAACAACATTGTACATTTAAAAGAAAAAGGAGAATTTTATTTACTTTATACATATGTTCGTACTGAACAAATTTAGAGATAAACTCTCTCTCTCTCTTTGCGGAATTTTTACAATCTTGAAATTCAACAGTTTGAAGTTGGTAACTTTTAAAATTTTCTTGTATTTTTTTTTCAGAGATGTATTGAATTCCGATATGTGTAAAATAGTCCAATTTCTTCCGTGCAAGTCACCGAGACATAAAAAGAGACCATCCGTGTGGTAGCGTATCTTACTTCCGTAAACAGATTTGATTATTCTCTCGTCGAGATTTGAGTCGAATCTTGCGATGTATGTGTTTCATGGCCGTATAAATCCAAGATCTTTACTTTTTAGTGCGTTTCAATACAAGTCGTCACGCGAAATAGCCCGCGCGATCATCGCGGCGATAGCCCATCGCCCTTATATCGAGGTCATCGAATTTTAGTGCCGTTCCCCTATTTCGTATAAATGCAAAAAGGTGAGTGGGAGAGATAACAGACAACTTCAATACGTGGTTTGCGAATGTAAGACGGTGACCGATCTGACCGATTTATCGGTACGCGCGAGACCACTCGATATAGCCGAACGATACTCGTAAAATCTCGCGAGATTCGCTCTCATAACCGGTGAGTTCAGTAAGAAAATAGGACGATTTTTACCATCTTGATTCTTATCTTGTTTTGATTCTCATCTTGTTTTAGTATAATAAATGTTATTATATATGTCCCACACATGTGTGTGGCCGCAATAAAGTTTAACTCTTTTCTTCTCGAATTTCGATTCGATCATATTTTTTCGACATTAAAACTTCTCTAGATTCAGAGATGTTGAGATTGCGCGTTTCTTTAAATTTATTATAATTAGCAAATGTTACATGCATTCATATATGTATCATGAAACATTTTTTATTTCATAGAAGCTTAAAATCCTTTTACAAATATAACAATTATGATGCTCAAAGAGTTTCGAAGATTCGCAAATCCCAGATGATCCAAGATTCTAGTCTCTCCTGAATCCTTCTCGACGACGAGCCCTAAAGTTCTCAAAGTCCTTAATTAAAGAATGTAATTCGCAGGTTGAGAGAGACAGAAAGAGAGAAAGCGAGAGACCAAAAGCGTCTAATTGTTTAATTCTCCGACGGCCATTAAACTTTTTCTCGTAGAGAATGGCAGAACGTGATATCGGAGATTCGGGAGACAAATCGACGACGACGGCGGCACGTTGTAAGTGAAGAGCCTAGGATTTAGTAAGGCAATTAGTCGCTAGCCTGGCAATTAAAACGCCACCGCCAATTAACACTCGCCTTTCGTATATTCGCTTTCTAATAAGTCGTTGTCTCCCTCACAATCGGCGTTCCGCGTCGTTACCGCCGTTTCCGTCAGTTCGTATATAGAATCACATCTAGTGAGAGACTTGCAAAAGCAACCAACTAACGTTTGGCCGGATAGCACGTGTGATTAAATTGTGTGATGGAGATCAAGAGCTTGCAAAAGGGATTTGTCGGAACAATTACATTTCGGCGGCTTCTCAATTACGGTTCTTGCAGGATTTTATCTCATTCCAGTTTAAAAATTCTGCGGGATTAAATGCTAATGCAGCTCTTTTTAAAAATGAAGAGTAAAATATCGTAAATTTGAAACATTCTCTTTATATATGCACTTATATATGTTTTATAGATGCTAGGAGAGATAAAAAGAATTTGCAAAAAATGTAAAACATAAACCGAAAAAGACGCGAATTCGTGTAACGGTCTATACACACAGATCTATACACAATGTTCCTAAATTTTCGCTTTTAAGCGATCTTATCACATTTTCTCCTTGCGACAGCAAAAATGGCAGCACTAGTCAGGCGCCTTCGTATCTTTTTTTTCCAAACTACTAACGTAAAATCACGGTCACGTAACCGCCATGGCTCGGTGATTCGGGTTTTACGAGTAAGGTGGACGGCGTAAATTCCTAAGTATCCTGGACGAGGATGCGCAAGAACGTCGAGGTTCTGCAGGAGCTCCTCCAGAGGTTTCTAGTCGCCGACAAAATCGTAAAGATCCGATACCGCTTCTCGCCGCCTTCGAGGAAGATGTTCTCGTCTCCGTCCTCGTTTTGAAGTTCATCTTTTCAAGGTAGCCGGCGAAGCGACCGTAATTCGAGTTAATGGCCGTCAAAGAAGAAAAGGACTCGGTGGTCTGATCTCCGCTTGAAATATTGCTCTCCGATCTCTTTCCTTTCCTCTTCATCCCCCGATGACTTTCCTCGCCTTCTCATTCCGTTCCCACACCTTTCGTCTCTTCTTCGTCCTTTCTTCTCTGGTCTCGCGACAGCAGAAACGAGCTGGAGCGTCTGATTAATAGTCCTTTCGACCAAACTTGGGAGGAATCAATGGCCGACAATGACAAGGCCGTTTACTGCCATACGCCAGACTTAGAGAATCGACTAAGAAGAGGTTAGACTAAAGAAAACTAGTAAAGGAGAGACCGCGGGTCACAATTCGAGAGAGAATAATTAATCCAATTCTTATACTTGTGTGTGATTAATTTAGGATTGCGCATTCGTTTTTCCTGTGTTCATTAAAAAAAAATATCAAGAGAGATTGAAAACGTACATAAATAATATTATCTAATAGTTTTTATCGAGCTCTTATCGTACAGCTATTACGATATTACAATGTGTACAATGTCACTAGTATACTAATTAATTGTGTGTTTTAATTTACTAATTTAACTTTTAATAAAATTAACGATTCCACGTAATTTTTCGCGCAACTTTTAATAGAAATACAAAGAAAAAGAAGGGCAGAGAGGGAAAACGAAAGAAAATTGTAACATATTAATACACCGCTATCATAAAAGAATTTTGTTATTTAACTTCTTGCTTAATCCATGTGATATTAATCAAGAGAATTTTTTTTATTATTATTGGGTACTTCAAATGCTAATATCTATTCAGATGGCGGGCGTCCCTCGCGACTGACAATGAGAGTCATAAGTCGTTAGTCCTAGATCGATTTTAATTGAACGAAAAAAAAAGAGATCTCAAAAGGGAATAGGTGCCGTTTCCTTTGCGTTAATCGCCATTTTATTGTCATTCCAGAACGATTCTTTCCGTAACTCCATTATCGGCGCTTCTCTAATCACATTCTGCTACCAATAAAAGAGTCATGACGGGAGTTGAAAAGTGCACCGTGATGGAAACGTCCCGTAGTTTCTCTTTCCTTTTTAACTTCTTCTCTCTCTCTTCGCGCTTTTCACTCTTAATATAACGAAAATTACTCCGGTACTAATGCGTGGAAGGTTATTTCACATATTTTTGACAGATTTTCAACGCGAGAAATTCATCTAGATGGGAGTTTGCGCGCGCGTGGAACGATTGAATGTCCGGCTTGGGGGTTTTTAATGACATTTTGACGAAAGAGACGTTAATTTGGTTCTCAATTAAAGGGGATTTCAGTAACGTAGCCTGCTTTCTCATAAGATTTTAAAAAATTAATCTAAATTTTGTTTTTTTCTGTGGTGAGAAACAATGAGAGATTAAATAAAGTGGATAAAAAGTAGATGTATTATGTTTCGTCGAAAAGAAAATGAGATTTATTTCGATAAGCGTGTAATTCGATTAAACACAGAAAAAAGAAATTGTACACAAAATAGCGCACGGAATGATCATTGCGAACAATTCAAGTAATTTATCCGAGTCGAGTGTCGGAAAAAAATAATGCATAAAGAATTACAAATAATGCACAAAGAATTCTCCGCGAAAATGAGGGCATACTATTGTGACAGAGTTTTTTTCTCGCAACATTAAAGCCACGAAGAGAGCCAATAAGCACAAAGTAAATGGGAATAAATTCGGTAGCGCAGACAGGAAGCGGAAGAACCAGCCATGGTAGCCATAAACTGTTAACAAGCGTTCCGCCGACTACGCTTGAAAATTTCACGTAACAGGCGCGACCATCGTCCTTATTTCCCCCGCGTATCGCCGCCAGGGACCGGGATGTTTCATTTATAAAATCCACATTCTTTTATGTCCGCCATAAATGCGTAAAACGCCACTCCGTCTCTCCTCCCACACGCGCTCGACACGCGAAATTTATGCGACCACGCTCGCCCGCGCGCGCCGGACTCTATATTCCTACTTAACAGTCGCCCGTTATATTTTCACGAGGCAACGCGACTGTCTCGTATTTCACCGCCTGGATTATGCCGAATCCTTCAGCGCACCACGGCGGGCGCGCACTACCGCCTCCGGGGGCTTTACCCAGAAAAATTTTCATCTCTTTGTGAAAAATAATTACCGCGCGACGACGTTTCGTCGCGGGGATTAGAACCCCTGTGTATGCATTCGAGAAGACGCGACAGTATTCCGAAAAAATGGTTTCTCTTTTATTACATAGACAATTAAATACCGATTAACTTTCAGAATTCAAAACGGTTAACTGTCGTAATGTATTTCTGCGCGTGAGTTTTACAACTCTTGGTAAAATATTTTAGTACGCTACGCGATTCTCTGTATATTGTCATGCAACACCAACTCTCTCTCCGACTCTCTCTCTCTCTCTTCCCTCGCTAACTTCTCATTACAACAGTCACGTTGTTTAACGCGTTACGACGGCGTTTTCAACAAATAACACAGTCTGTGTACGTCTCCGCAGAGAGACGTGCAAAAGTTTCGGGAACTTTTGCTTACAAAATTCTTGAAAGCAAAGCATCGCGCGACGATGTAGTCGGCGGCAATGGCGGCGCGCCGCTTTATCACGGATCTAAATTGGGTCGTCGAAAGTATGAAATACGCTTCTCCCGGAAAATGCGCAAGAAGATAAGAGAAAAAGTATAGGCAAAAGTGGGTCGTTGAGGAGGAAAGACACATCGAGGGAATGATGGGTTACGGCGCGATTAGACACAATTAGCTGCGTAATCGTAATCGTGACTGGAAACTTTCCGTTTGCGCGCTCACATCGTACTAGAGCCTGTGTTTTATCTCGTCTCCAGTTAATAAGATAAGAAAGTTTTCCAAAGATTACAAAACTTACCGCCGCCCGTTAAATTGTATGCATGGAGTTGGAATCGAATCACAAAGCGCGCAAATTACATTCTCTTATTTCATTTTGGAATACAAATCAAATTTACTTAATATTTTTTCTAAGTGAATTTTATTTTTTGCTCATATAGCGAAATATTTAAAGAGAAAAGAAACGTGTGTAAAAAGTGTTACAGTAACTTTTTCTTAACAAAATAAAATCAAATTGTTGCACAAGTACATATTATAGAAACTATTTACAAAGCTGTCTGTGTGTATGTATTATCTTATTACTTCTTTTGAAGTCAATCTTTCTCCTCAAGCCTCTTAAATTATTATCTATCGGAGATCCAGCGCGAAAAACAATTTTTACTGTTTCCCGGGGATGGAGTTCTCGAGAACTTATATCAATATCGCAACTTTATGTATCCTCGTGGAAAAAGCGGGACAATGTACAAAGCGGTTTACGACTCGACGAGGGTGTCGGTGTGTTTCCACCCCATTTTCAACTTCATCCGGGTCCGGATTATCGCCCGGGCTCTGCGACATTGCGCTGTGAAGCAGTATTTTTGCGGGTGTGTAACCGGGGCCCCCGAAAATCCCACGCTCGTTGTCGGGGTAATTCTATTATTATAGTCGGCTGGAGGATGTTAATCCTTCCATTTTGTGTCCTCTGAAAAGGTGCGGCGACTACCCCGTAATTTTAGCGATGTCCCGTCGAGTGGCCGAGCCATTATCTGGGTCATTCTAGTGGTGTGTGTGTGTGTGTATATAAATATATATACATACGTACTATGTAGCGATAGTGCAACTATGATCGCGCATTGTTTTAGTAATGTTATAATAAATAAAGTTGCTTGCCCATTAAAAGCACAAACAAAACAATTAAATATGAGCATAATAAATTCTCAAAACTTATAAATTTTATATATAAATTATGTAATTATAAATTGTAGTTTTTAAAAATATTACATAAAAAAAAATATATAAATATATTATACATTAATAAAGTATAATCTGATGTTTTCATGTTCATACTTTCGTAGATTCTAAAATAATAGCGTAATGATGTAAATCTGAAAAAGAGGACAACCTCTCGACCTAATCTTACCTTGCATTGTGGCACGAAAAGTACAATTGTCGAACTATTATATTTTAGCATGTATGTGTGCGCGCCCGTGTTAAAGGAAGCGATTACGTCGGGGGGAAATGGCGGGCGACCACGTGATTCTCGCCGCACGTTTAAACACATATCGGACAATAAAGTCAGAAATGCAGTTTGCTTTAAACCATTCGCACGCGCGCGCGACGGACGTTGTAACGACGTACGAATAACAACAATGCAACAACCGGCATGATCTACCGTGTCATAATTTGGAATTTACGCCCATGTTCATACGAGTGCTCGAGTACCGCGCTCTCTTCGCACACCGGAGCGAATGTTAAAAACCGCAATGGCCGCCGATGCGTGCGCCCGCATCTGCATGAACGGACGCGTATCGTACGCGTGAATTCTACCGTGCTAATCAGAATAACGATCGATAGCGCGCGGCCCGCAGTTCCAACCGAAGTCGATATCTGCCTACAATATGTCGGGACAAATCAAGCACACGGAATATCAAATACTACCAACGAACCCAATCGAACAAGATTGGAAGAGGCATCGTAATCGAGTAAATTGTTAGATCGATTCCAGTTAGAAACGTTGTTGTCTGCTGTTGTTACTCGATATTGTGAACATTGAAACGCACGTTAAAGAATTATGACTTTTGCAGAAGTTAGATGAAGTTAAG
>QVOB01005229.1:0-14619 GCA_014839585.1 Pseudomyrmex concolor
AGACACCAGTTTCACGAACGAATGTAATACTTTACTGGCGCTTTAACCTCTGCGCATGCGCGAGTGCGGAGCAAATCTAGCATCACTGGCGCCGCCAGTGTTCCCAAACGACGAGCCGCGAGGAATCTTCCTAGCGACGCCAGCGCATGCGCGGATTCTTCCTCCGGAGTCGACGCTGAATTCGCGCGCATGAATGATGCGCGAATAAACACGAATGAAGGTAGTTTCATTATTGGAATTTGCATGTCTTCATATACTTATACATTGCGAATGTGTTGATTCACTCAACTATATTTTTCTTGTTAATGACTCGTCAAATTATATTTTGCATCTCACTTGTATATTACGCAAGAAATATTGATCTTGCGAAACGAGATCCTTAATTGTGGATTTTAAATAATTCTTAATATGGACTTCCAATAATTAATGCAATTAATAAATATTAAATGCATTATGTGTGTATATTACATACTTTTAAATAATTACATACTATCACACACACACATACAATTGCTTGATATAAAACTTGATAATGGAGCAAAGAGAGATAAAAACGTTATTTTAGTCCTGCTGCAAGTTATACTTGTGTGATAAGTTATACTTATCCAAGGTCTTGTCAACAAACTTCACGTTTTAATGAGTGGTTATCTTTCGTATTTTCGCGTTAGAATTTTTTAAAATTAGTTCGTTGGTGATGATGATAGTGCCAATTAAAGTGAACTTTGATCTCTGGATATCATATGACTTCACTATGCAGATATAAAGCTTTGTCGCGTTGCGTATGCTTATTTTCTAGTTTTCGCTGGTAAAACGCGTACATTGTGTTTTTCTACACCAATTTTCAATCACGAAATAACATCGCGCACAATAAACGCGAGATAATAATACTGTAACAATGTCGATAAATGCCGCGAGAGCTTTGCTTAAACAAGGAAAAACCGCGTTGTTTATATGCGACGTTCAGGAAAAATTTGCCAAGGCGATATTCGAGTTTGACAAGATAGTTCAGAACTCGAACAAACTGGTAAATCCGTCAAATTCTTCTGTGGTAGAATTAGATGCTTGTTATTGATTCTCACATCGATCACAACTGAAGGACTTTTATTGAGAGGTTATAATAAGGCCCCAACAGGTGGATGAACTGGATGAAATACATGCATTTTGTTATATTGTTTAGTATTATTTATTATATGTATTTATTTTATCCATTTGTTGTCCTTTTTTTTAATTTTCTGTTAAAGCTCTTCTTTTTTTGCTTTTGTTAGATGTAATGTGATCTAGTTTTAAGCTGAGAATAGTGCTGTATAATTATTAATCTTATAAATTATATACAGATTGCTGCTTTGAAGATTATGAATGTGCCTATGCTTGTTACTGAACAAAATTCAAAGTCTTTGGGAAAAACTATTTCTGAACTTGATATTTCTGGAGCCAAATGTTATCAAAAGATGCAATTCAGTATGTTAACTCCTGAAGTGAGTATACATCTAAGCATGTTATAAATTTAAATTTATAATAAAAACTATAAATATAAATTCAGTATAATAAAATCTATAAATATACATTAATAAATGTTTTTTTATTTCTTTAGGTTCGTCAAGAACTTGCAACAATGTGTTCTGGAGAAAGACCAGAGGCTATCATTCTTATAGGTGTTGAAACGCATGTCTGTGTGGAAAACACAGCTATTGATTTGAGACAGAATGGTTACGAGGTTCATACTGTGGCAGATTGTTGTTCTTCTCGTTTCCAAGAAGACAGACTGCTTGCTCTTGAAGTAATTTGTCTTTTTTTTTTTTTTTTAATTAATATCTATTTGTATCAGAATTATCATAATAAACTATAAAATAATTTTTTACAGAGAATGAGGGACATAGGATGTCATATAGCTACTTCTGAACATGTTATGATGAAACTTATGCGGAGTGCAGATGACGAGAAATTCAAGGAAATATTGAAATATGCCAAAGTAGGAACTCTATACACAGGATTGGTGCCTGTTTCAAAGATATAAGTGTTTTGAAATTAATTAACAAAGATTTAATAGCTTTAAAGGTCAAAAAGAACCAAACGTGGTTGGTCTAAATGTTTTAAAACGTTCTTGTTGCATATATTATTCATATATTTACTCCAATGATAATGTAAAGTTTTTTACTATATATTTTATAGAAGTATTTTGCGCTGAAGGAGGTAAAAAATGATATTTTACAAAGGCAGTGATACTTTATTTATAAAGCAATATTGAAGATGTGATGTTTTAAGTACTCAATGAAAAAATAAATAAACAAAATAAATTTCCTTTCTCTTTTGTTAGACATTCATTGTAGAAAATTATGTGTTCTTTTGTATGTGTTGGCTCAAAAACTCAACTTCTTCTCTCTATTGTAGTTAATTGAAGACTATAAACTTTATCTTTACTTAATTAAACTGAATGCAGACTGGCGTTTGAACAGATTTGTGGAGCCTTGAGCCATGAAAAAGTCAATCTACTTATACTGAGTATGAAAAAAACAATAAATATTCTTAATCACAAGTATCTGACAAAACTTAAATTCTGAGAGAGAACAAGCCAAGTACTTTTTTAGATCTCATGTCTACTTAGTACCCGTTGAACCGAATCCTCCCGCTCCCCTCTGTGTATCATTCAAAGAGGCAACCTCCTCTATCTTAGGATAGGTGATCTTTTCACAGATCAACTGAGCTATACGGTCACCTGGTGCGACCTCGAAATCCTCATTGCTATGATTAAACAATACTACTCCAAGATTACCCCTGTGTTGAAATAAATAATACAATGTCTCGGCACTTTGCCATGTCTTCTAATAACTCAGAATCGAACGTACCGATAATCGGCGTCTATGACACCCGCACCCACGTCGATGTGATTCTTCCACGCCAATCCGGAGCGCGGCGCGACTCTGCCGTACGTACCGGGAGGAACTTCGATTTGCAAATCAGTTTTGATTAATTCTTTCCCATGGGCTGGAATGATGTACTTGTAAGCACTGCGTAAACAAAAAGCCGGATGTTACATTGCCTTATCAGCTAACGACCATATCGTTCGGCAAAGAAAAGTGATGCCGATTGAAAAGAAGCTTTAGAATTTTGCAATTTACCTTCGCAAATCGTAGCCTGCGGCATATGTCGAGCCTTTCATTGGTGCGTACGCGTTTTCTGACAACTTTGCGTATCTGAGAACCAGCTCGTCGTTTCCTGACATAATGAAATTATTATTTCGCGAGTCTCTTTTTCTCTCGGCAAAGAACTCGGAGCTCGGAGCACGCAACAACACCTAAACTAACCCAATGAAACCTGACCGGTTTGCCGCCTAAATCCGCCGGTCCGCCCGCCAAAAGCACACGTGGCGGAAGAAGGAATCAACGTTCAAACTTGTCAACAAAGCATTATTGTGCATTTCGAAATAGACGTGACTCGATTCGCGAAAATATTCTTTTTGCGAGGCGTAATTTTGATAATGGAGAATTCAATCCTGCTATATATTCTCACGCCGAGAATATAGCAGATGATCAATAATGTTTGATCGTCGACTGAACCGAGAAGTTTAAATTCTGATACGTGCGAAACGTTGCATTTGTCGGACGGTCGCTGATCGCGTGTTTACGTTTTGTTTAATCGTCGAGATGCAAGAGCGCAGATAACAACAACAGCGGCGCAAGAAAGCATATACGGTTATTTTGCAGTTGTTTTTGTATGTAATCGGCAAATTGGTTGTGCAACCGACCTCTCATGCAACGGCGCAAAGCACGCCACACATTGCTCGCCATCGTCGTCGTTCGCATAAGAAACAGCGTGAGAGACACATCGACACATCTGATATTCAGAGAAAAACTGTTTTTCCGCACGCGAGCGCGCGTGCTGCTTGACCGGGTGCGCGACGCGCGTGCGTGTGCGCGAGAGATCGATAGCGAGATGATGTTCGTCGGTCGAGGGATTTGGAAGTCACTCTCGAAAATATCTCGAATCATTGCTAGAAATCGATTCCGATCTAAATTGACTTTGCTTCTCGATTGTTGTGATAAAAGATTTCACACGCGAACATTGTGCGCGTGTGTGAACTATAAAAACTTAATCTCTACAGGAAGTAAAAATTTAGTTAATAGTTTTTTTTTCTCTTCTCAAACGTGTTGTCTTCGCGTTGCCCCTGAGAAAAGTCATTCTTTTTATTTTTAGCGATCGAGCGTTACGTCTCCTCTTCTCCTTTATTTTTCATCGAAGCGTTCATGGTCGATATGTCGCGGCATATCGGTAAACTGATTACGCGCGTGTGTGTATTATCCCGCGTGTTAATCGAATCATTTACGTGATGCATTAATTGCGTGCTCCACTTTCGCCATCGGTAAGAGCTATTGCACGTGAAAAAATTTTAGTCGTAATCGTAAGATCGTAAGCAATTCAACCAATTACAGATTAGTATTATCTTACATTAGCTAGAACGCTGGTCTGTGATTGGTCGATTTGTTTACGACCTTACGACCTTTCTTACGACTACGGCTAAAATTTTGTCACGTGCAATGGCCTTGCGGTTTTGCGTAGCGCGGCACGACGTAACTTCTCAGATGAATTATTGACGCGAAGCGTGTCAACGACGTACAATGCCGCGCGACCGTAGGCCGAGGCCGTATTCTTTATTATTCTCTTCGATAAGATAAAATGGCAAAAGTATAATGAGCGTAAAAATAACTCTCAATGAAGACGCGTAAATCCTGGCATTGCCCGGCAAAGTATCCGTTCCCGGGGATATGTCGTACGGAAGTCGAGCCCGAGCACACACCTGATTGATCATCGCAAAAAGAGTCTTGGAAGTCGGGTCGATGGAGACCCTCGAACTTAACCCTTGTTAACAAACGCGCCAGTTCTAATAAAGCGCGATGCCGTTCCGCGCACCTTGATAAGAAGATCACGCGTGTCGCGGCGCAGTGAAAAATTTGCTTCAGTCGATTTCATCCGAAAGGTCGCGGCGTAGTCGTTCGCAAGGACGCACATTTCAGGATTGCGCATTTATAAATTTGAAACACTTTTCCAGGAAAGAAACGTAACATGTAAAACGGAGAGAACAGATATGCAGAAAGAAAAACTAAAATTGTCTATGACAAAAACAAAAAATACGTGTTGTTAATTAATTTATGCAAATTAATTAATTAATTAATTAATTAATTTATGCAAATCCGTAAACGAAGTTAAAGGATTTGTATAAATATGTGTGTTTATTTGATATTTAAAAAATTTGAAGGTGTGCGCATAGTGACATTCGCAAAATTTAAATATGGCGCATTTCCTTCTCGCGCCGTCCTGACACTTCAATTCTTTTTTGAATTTTACGATGACACATGACGTTAAGTGTCATCGAACACGTTGCGCTTTGCTTTGCTTTACGAAAGGGGAAGTGTGTGCTAATTATTCTAATTTACTTGCCCGGTGCGGTACAAAGTAACGGGCTTCGAGTATCTATCGAGTTCGTTCTCTCACAAGTTTTATTCATCCGTGAATTATATTTGCAAACTTTCAATATGTCAACACTGAAAAAATGTCAGGCGACTTTTTCACGATGATTTGACGTCAAAACACTCCAAATATGGTCCAAACAATTGTGATATACGTTGTAAGACAATAAAACAAACGGTAAATGCGGGAATTGGATGCTCGTTAATTGTAAGCTATTGAGGTTAGTACAGACTGTGTTAATTAAGCAGCATGTAATTTGATTTTTTCTGAACGGTTTGACACGGTGCTTCTTATGTTACGCAAAAGTTTTCTTTTATGCAAACATAAAATTTACGCGCGCACAGTGTGCAGTTGTGTGAAAAACGTTCTTTGTAATTTTTGTTTTTTGCTCATAAAAATTATTAGTCGAACGCTCAAAAGGCTTGTTCGATGACGAATCAGGTGTAAAATAAAAAATCTGGGGCTTTATTTCTCCTTCTGTTTTAAGTGTGCATGATTTTGTTTAGTTTGTCGGAGTTAAAATGTCCAGTTCTGAGGCTGGCGTGGGGTGCATTAGCGAAGTAACACTTGCAATTAGTAAAGCGAGAAGTTCTCAAGCAGGTACTGTGAGAGTTCTCGATAGTCCTGACTCCGATGGATCAAGCCAATCGAATTCATTCACTATACAACGATACGACTATACCAATGAGAACAATCCCAACACAAATGTTCTTCATCAATCACCCCTCACTAGCGATGACCTGAGAATACCTATTGTCGGTTATGAGATCATGGAGGAACGAGCCAGATTTACAGTCAGTTTGTTATACTGTATAGAATATACAAAATAATATATAAATATGATATGTAATATAAAAGCAAATCTCTCTTGTTTTGACACGCACAGGTATACAAACTCCGAGTGGAATTGAAAACAGGTGATTGCTGGTTTGTATTTAGAAGATACACAGATTTCGTTAGATTGCTGGCTCAATTGAAGAGACAGAAAGTTCCTATCGCCCATCTGTCATTACCGAGAAAAAAGTGGCTTGGTGATAATTTCGCCCCAAGCTTCCTGGAAGAGAGAATACACGGGCTTCAAGCATTTGTCAATGGCATATTGAGCAGTCCAATTCTGATAGGCGTTTCGTGCGTGAGAGAATTCTTCTGTTTGGATGAACCTCCAGTGTTGTCCGATACGGCAGAAGAATCTAGAGTAAGTTTTGAATCGCGTGTAAAATAAATTACATTTATATATTGCTATTGTCATGCCATTTAACAAGATGCTTTGACTTTTTCAGGCAATATTCGAAGCACTGGAAGATACAATTTACACTCTGAGGCAACAATTGAGAGAATGTGATGCGGCGCTTACATCTGAAAAAGCACGATATAATGAATTACGAAAGAAGTTTCATCAGATATTAAGGTAAGTTACGACTAAGTGTTTTTATTTAAACAGAAGAGAAATAAATTCGCATTATTTCAGTGAGAGACAAACCTGTTCGAAATGTGGTGCAACCCAGTAGCAATGTTGTAGATTGGATCGTGTGATGTTAGATCTAATAATGTTAAGTTTTACAGAAATTGAAAAGCAATGCTGTTATACAAGAACAAAGAATACTACGAAGAAGATATTTTTTACAAACTTGTTGCACAAGATATTAAAAAGTATTTTATATGTAGGATATTTTATTGTAATTGTTATATCGGTAGCAATGTTATCAGTATTGCAAAAAGTTTTAATTATCTGATTGTTTTTGTCAAATGTATCAAAAGTATTTTACCTATAGATCTACAATCTCTCTCTCACATATACAAAAGTTTGTATTTCATATACAACTCGTCTTTTATATGTATTTACAATTTTATTCTCTGAAGAAGTGCTCTTATATTATCGTAATACTAACGTCCAATTACACAAATCGATTATCTTGTCAGTTCCAAAAACTAATCTTTTTGAAAGTTTTACTATATATTAAATATCATATATATGTTCCAAAAAATTGGAATTTCGATTATAGTAGTTGTTTCACATAATTTCCATTACAGCAATTTCAAATTTTGTCCAATTGCACAAAGGGAAACTACAGGAGAATGAAATATTGAGTATAAAAGTAATATTTTTTAAATAAGTTTTTATCTTATCAAATCATTATTTTAGAGAAATTTTATTGTATCTTATTTATTTGAAAAAAAAATTATTGTTAATTGTATCAAAATATAAGTAATACAAGATGTTCATTAGGAAAAAGCTTTAAATATTTAGAAAATCTTTGATATTTTTTTTTTTTTTTTTTTGAGAGAATTTTACTTTACAACATTTTACAGTTAGAAAATCTTATTTATCAAGATTGAGTTAACATCCTGTAATAATTTATTTGCTTGTATTTCTTGATGTTTTGTTGTTTCAAAACTCTGAAAAAAAATCTCTTTTAATGGTGTCGATTTAAATATTTTTATTTATATTATTTTCTATCTATATGTAGCATAAAATGTTGTTGTTAGATATAATAAACGTGCGAGATATTGTATTAAAAAAATAATATATTACAAACGTGTAACGTGTTATTTTATCGTCTGACGCACTTATTATATCTAAGAAGGTGTTTTAAAAAGTGATATTTATATTGGCAGAATATAGCACAAAAATATACGAAAACGTTATCTTTTATTTATACACATTTTCACAACTACCTATTTATATTACATATACAATATTATATATTGCTTTTATTCATAAAAAAGGATATATAATATCGATATGTTTTATATAAAATACTAGTTGTGTATATTACCGAAGTTATACAAAACTCTAATAATAGTATTGTCAACTGGCTTAGAAAATATAAGACACCATTGTTGTCTCTATTCAATGCTTATATCGCACAAAGACTGAAGTTTAATCCATTTTGGGCAATAAAAAAGATACGATACGCGCAAAATATTGTGTTGTTTCTCTCGCGAATGTGAAGACCTCCACGTTCTCTACTCTGTTTTTTGTACATACAAATGTAAGTTAAAAAGAGAGTAAATGCATCATCTGAGTAAATATAACGCTTATATACACGAGTGATATAGATGCGAAATATCTGCAATCAGTCTTCTTGTTTGTCTGGCGCGACAACTAGACACAACGTTTGTACAAAGTATGTCAGCTTGGCTGAAAAGAAAAAAGACATAAATGAATCTCACTGCGTTATTTTTGAAGAGAAAGATTATATACGCTTTGCAGAGCTACGACGCGTAAGCTCTTCTATGCAAGAAATTCTTGCGGTGCAAATATAACTCCGGATACACTCACCTAACAAAGTGCTCGTCACTCTCTTGTACACGTACACGTGATACACGAGTACGCCGATTAGAATGAACGCGAGCGCGAATAGATACTTGGTCGACGGTTCGTAAATTATCGGGAGCACCGAGAGAAAAATAGAAACGACCAGCACCAGCCACGGTATCACGATGGGCACGCGGTACGGTCGGGGCGCGTCCGACCTCGTCCGTCGCATGATTAGAAGCGACACCATCGCGAATCCGTAGAACACCCACATGAGAAAACTGGCGAACTCGATCAGAGCGATTATGTCGCCCAGTATCAGACACGTGAGCGAGAGCAAGCCCTGGAAGATCACCGCCGCGGCCGGTGTCATCTTCTTGATGTGAACGTAGCTGAAGACACGCGGCACGTGGCCTTCCTGGCCCGCGACGAAGCACAGCCGAGCCACGCTGAATTGTACGCTGAGGGCGCAGCCAAAGGTCGACAAAGCCACGCCGAGCGGTATCAGGAAGCCCATCCAGGACGGCAGAACTCGTTCCGCCCAGAAGACCGCCACCGCCGGCGCGCTCACCATCTCCTGTATCGTCAGAGCCGACATGTACATCAAATTCATGAACACGTACAGCACGGTGATGGTCGGCACCGCGATAAGGGTGCTTCTGAGAATATTGACTTCGGGCTTCTGTATCTCTTCGGTGACGATCGCGGCCGAGGACCAGCCGTCGTACGCCCACAGACCGCTGTAGAAAGCCAGGGCGATGTTGCCGGCCGACGTGGTGGTGCCGCGAAACGGTTGCTGGAGGAGCTCCACGTGACCCGTGCCCAGCCACCAGATCCCGCCGACGATCACCACAACGCAGGCGAGTATCTTGAAGACGGTGAACACGTTTTGCACTTTCACGTAGACTTTAACGCTGATGAGATTAATGTACGTTATCACGCCTAACGATAGGATCGCTATAAACAGCTTCAGAATCTTCAACCTGTCGTCGGACAGGTTGGCAAGGTAACTTGAGAACGGCTGCACGCTGTACTCGGCGAAAGTCAGCGTGACCACCGCCACCTCCGCCGGTCGCAGCAGCATCACGTACACCCAGGAGCAGATGAACGCCGGTATCGGACCGGCCCAGGGATGCAGCGGTTCGTAAGCCTCGATAAAATAGACATATTCAGCGCCGGATCGCGGCACCACCGTGCTCAGTTCGGCAAAGGCCAACGCGCCCAACAGAGACAGCACACCGCAGCTAATCCAAACAATCAGACAGAATCCCACGGAACCCGATCGTTCAAGGGCGCTTGTTGGCGACACAAAGATGCCAGAACCTGAATAATAGAGATGGCAGTTAATAAGAATGTTTTGCTATTACCGGCTGCGACCAATCTACGATATAACCGATTAACCCCGATTAGCCTTGACAGTTTCTTCTCATATAATTATCACGTTAATTGACAAAATATGTCTATTACTATAATTTTGTCTATTATTATTGACTTAGAAAATATTCTGACGGCGAGAAAAAAACGCGCGTTATCGCGCGTGAATAATAAAAATGCCGACGTCGAGATAATTGGGGAGTATTATAGTTGTTTGAGCGACTTGGAAAAAAAACATATGACGTTATTTTTATTGCACTTTGTTTATACAAATTTGTTAGCTAATACGATTTGTGATATCAATATCGGTTTTCTGGTTAAACTACGAAATCCGAAGATAAGATCTGTCAATGTGGCAAAGATAAAATTACACTTGAGTTTTCGAGTTCTTGAGACTCGTAAGTGAACAAAAGTTTTGTTCAGAAATAAAATCTTAATTGTGACTCTTGCGAAAGAACGTTGCTTGTAACGTTTTAATAATGTTTTAATTCTGTCAAACATTCGATATGATATGTCTAAGAACACGTGGGAAAAGAACGCCGGAAACTGTCTATCAGGATTAAAATATACGATAGGTTCATTGTGTAAAGCGTTATCTTATTCGACTCTATACAATTATGCAATTACTGTTAACTACGCTTAAACATGTGGCTATCTTGCGAAGACACGCCATACCACCATACGGAAGCTACCTTCGCACGCGAATGACATAATTTATGATTTGTTATGTGATTATTATAATATATTATTTACGTCTTTTTTTTCTTTTTTTTAAACGGAAACCGCCAGACACTAATAATAAATGTTTCTACGATTGCACGTTATCGGCGAGCAATAAGTAATTTGTCGCAAAAAATAAATGCGAGCGCGTTGAACATTATCTCGCCTGCGCTACGCGTGCAACTGATATATAAAATAAAAACATCAAGTTTCATCGAAAACAATTGCACTCAATGGCGCGCGAAAAATTCGGACAATGACATCTCTTTGTTGCCAGAAATATTGCAATGCTGCGCCGCGCTTTAAATTTGGAGGTCACGACAGAAGAGTGAATATGCACTTCTTCGTTTCCTTAAACAAATATATACGTACTACGCGAAACATTTACATTTAGAAATGAAATTTATCGCGTAGTGTCTGTTATTTAGTAAACAAAAAAATGGAGCAAAACTTCGGGAGTTCTCTCGAGAATGAATTCGAGAAATTTTTGAAAATATTTTTTATAAAAAAGCATAAAAGTAGCGTAAAAATATTAAAATATGCGCTATAAGGTATTTTTTAATTCAACGTTCGATTTGTTGTACTGCCAAATAATACATACAAAAATAATTTACGCGACTCCGAACGAGAACGCGCGGGATCTTTTTATAGCTCGATGCACGCAGCCGGCGCGAATAATACCGCGGATTTCAACAAGATCGTCTCTTTGTATCTTTGTTTATCATATTCGAGCGTGATCGCGAGAGTTAGTGTCAGTGATCGGAAACGAGACCGCAATACGCGTAAAAAGAGAATTATGCAGAGTCGCAAGTTGTGTTCATCTTTATCGTTTTACATGTTGCGATATAAAATTTGTCGGTCATAAAATTTGTACTGTAGTTGTAGTAAGTCGCACGCGGTGCGATCGCGGTGCAAGCGCGTCGGAACAAAAGACATGCGCGTACGTACGATTATGTTTAATCGCGCGCGCTCACAATTAATCAGAACTCGATGTGACACGCACGTTGCATGGCAGATATATCGAACAAACTTGATATCGAGAAGTCGCAATTTTATTTAACACAACCACGATTTGATTCGTCGCTCGCAAAAAAAAAAAAAATTGAAATTTTCAGTCAGAAATTTCTGATCATACCGATCATCACAGCTAGGATGATGCTGACCGCGCTGAAGAGTCCCAGCTCCCTCTTCAGCTCGACCTTCCCGGTCGGTCTCTCCTTGTGGCCCATTTCTTCGTGCGTCGAGGAAAACGAAAATGCAGAGCGCGTTACACCGCGATTCGTTGTCACGAGTGATTCAAAATTCAGTGACACATTGCTGCGACTGCCAGGCTGTTTTCTATTCTTTGGTGGTGGAAGCAGCAGACGACAATGACGAGCAGTGGCGGTGTGACGAGTCCCTCTTTACACTTCTGGACAGCGACAACTCGTCGTCGGTGCTCCGCTGGCAACGAGCTCGACCACGCGACTGAAGCCGACCGGATGACGTGGATTTTATCGCTCTAGATTGGAGTCGAACTGTTCCACGGGTCAGTCTGTCGCTTTAGTTGTTTTTTTTTGCGAACACGCACGCTGTTGATAAGACCGATACTCATCCTCACGTCGCAGACCGCCTCTGATATCTCTCTTCGATCGAGTCTGAACGACCGCGAAAGCGAACGTCGCAGTAATATGTGAGAAAAAATTCACTTCCCACCCGAGTGCCGATCATTACCGAGTGCAAAGCATGAAATGTTAAACAATTTGTTTGCTCGAGTTTCCTGTACAACTGTAAGAACATTCGCTAATTGATCGAATCGCCATCGAGTGCGCTATTGCAATCGAGTTTTCGTCAAGATATATAGATAAGATAATGATTTAGTTTCGGGCGCAACTTTCTTGATATTCTGACGAAAAAAGGTCTTAGATAAAAGACCTGTGCTCCCTAATGAAACAGATTGTCTTGTGTAATCGTATCGCTCGCGATAGAGTAGTTACCACTTTTGATCAGATTCGAAAGGCGATATCAACCAAGGTCGCGTAGATCGGCGGTGATTCGATGATTTGTCGCGTGAAAGCTGCGAAATCGACAAGTAGAACAAATGCGCGCGGACTGCGATCAAAGTCCTGTCCTTCGCTTGTAAGACGCATCTGAAAATATGATCGTTAATATATTACCGGTAGAACAATAACGTGACAACGGAGAATGATATTATTGAACTTTGTGGCCGGATCAAAATGTTAATGTATTCGCTGAGTCTGTAATATTCTTATGAACGCATTACTGATAAGTGTTTTTGCAATAACATCGATCGCGATCCCGTGGATACGTTCTCGCGATCAGCCGTTTCTAGAAAGCAACCGAGTTAATTTAAGATTATGTATTGCCTCAGTTAATTAACATGTTTTTGCACAAAACGGCTATCTATTTGTTGAGTAATGTTCTGCAAACGCGATATGGAATTGCTTTGCCGTATATAAGTTATTATTTTGTGTCAGCGAGTAAAACATTTCTCGTTTATTAAAGCAGAAAATGTCACAACCGGTCGCGATAATATGTTGAGCAAAGAATATATGTTTGTTTAAATATAAATCTGAATTTTGTCACGCATATATATATATATATATATATATATACAGAAAATTTTACATTTTTTAAGTGAAAATTGTACAAAAAGCTGGTCAATGCTTGATTAGCGAAAGGTTCGAGAAGGAAAAGTCGAGGAGATAGAACAAACAATAGTGATTTGAGTAATAGAAAAATGCATCAATAATTATATTTGTATATATTTCTTCGTAAATATATAGGCTTTCGCAATGCTATACGACATGTTTTACAATCGGTATTCAACAGTGTCGAGTGGGACAGAGTGTTTTTTCGCGGGCAGTGTTTTTTTTTTTTTCATTCATCTTGCGTACACTATACATCGCTTTATCAAAGCAGGAAAAAGAAAATAATTTATAATATTTTGAGTGCACTTTTCTTGCGATAAAAATAGCGTTCGACAAAATTATGAAGGATTAGTTAGTTTCTTAGCAACTTATATTAGCTATGGTAAGTGGAAGTTCGCGCGCTTCGTCGTCTCGTCATACATGCAAAGAAAATCGTCTCTATCTCTTCCTTCATTTCGCAGGTGTTCACTCTCTTTATTCTTCTTTAAGTTCCTCTTTTACAGCACAAACATACATTAGAAAATACATTACGCTTCGTATAGTATGTATATAAAATCCAATCGGTATAAACGATAAAAAAAAATTATATAATTATATATAATTATTAAATAATAATTATATATAATTAAATAATAATTATTAAATAATAATTATATAATTATATATAAAACTAAGCGGGATTTAGAACTTATGTTATTCTATATTACGCGAGAACTCGCATCGCATTAAAAAGGCATTCGGTTTAGTACCGTCAATACATTGTATACTTGTATATATAAAATCGAAGTGATTAAAAATCGTGATTAAAATTTGGAATCGATTATGGTGTTTTAAAAGAGCGATTTTAAAAAATGCAATTGGTAAAAAAGGCGCGTGTTATATACGCACTTTTGGCAGAACTTTATATCGTTCGGTTTTTTTTTTTTTTTTTTTTTTTTGCGTGATCGGCAGAGGTTATATGCAGATTCTTAGATACCACAACTCGAACCATCATTTTTTCCCATGAGACTTCTTCCTACTGAGATCAAAATTACAAGGTAAGGTGCAACGTAATTGATATACATTCCTGCGCAAAGATGAAGTACATTCGATATAAAAATGATATGTAGTGTAACGCCCGTAAAAACTGATAAAATATATATATATATATAT
>QVOB01005230.1:0-18173 GCA_014839585.1 Pseudomyrmex concolor
TCTCTCTATCGTGTCAAGAATTGTTCAAAAACAACATCCGCATACATACACGATAATGGATATGATTCCTGTTCATTAATTTATATATATTATCACTGAGGAAGATCTAAAGTACGTAAACGTTTGATGATTTTGTACTAATAAACAATAAAGACATTACATTGACATCCAGTAAAAATACTCGTATTGCCTTTTATTTGACGTATGATTTTTATTGATGTCTCAGAGTGTAAAATCGCGTTAAATAATGTACGCGATTAGATTAATAGTCCCGCGCATATTTAATCAAGAATTAACGCTTAGCAAACCGCAGCATACGGTAGATAAATTATACATACGATAGATAAATCATGGAACTTTAAACAGAACAAAAGAACAAATTACCTATACGCGAATTATTAGACTGTAACGTAATTGTCTCATTTATGATTTACTGAACTTTGAAACTCTTGACATTTTATCGATACCAATTTGTTGCCAAAAATAATTTCACTAAATTTCCTAAAAGAAGTTAAATTTTATATCAAAGATTTTACTTTCACATAATAAGTATCTGCTTTTTGTATTATAGGGTCGGGTATCTTCCTTCGCATGTTCTTTTGTTTTGCGCACTTCTAGACTCGTCCAAATGGAGAGAGAGAGAGAGAGAGAGAGCAACAAGTGATATATTATATAAGAGTTACCTTGTTCTGTAAGTGCGTAGATATGTATATATCCACAATGAACCTTTTGTCAACCTTACAAATCTTACAGTGAAGAGTAAAGCTCCGTTTCGCCTACGTTTTGCTAACGAAATGCTCAACTGGCTTAGGAATAAGATTATTCCCATCACGTACAGTACCCGGACTTAGCACAAAAATTATTTCATTATTACTTGATTTTTGTTCGGGAATAATACTACGGATCATCGCCTTACATTTATATAGCCATAACTCTGCTGCAATGCGGCTACGGATTCCGTCTCCGTATCCGCAGCGCACAATGTACAATAAAATTGCAAAATGATCATTTCTGCAAGTTTTGCTCAGCACACTGACTAACAATGACAGCAATATTATCGGTATAATATTGTGTTTACAACGAAATTTTTGAACAAAAATCTTGTTATTATTTTGGATATTACTTTGAGAAATGCAAAGTTAATAGCACGCGCATCTGTTGTGTCTATGGTCTCATTTAAAATTGAATCGCGTTCTATATCAAGACGTCTCGATTCACCTCGCGAGTTTTCTTTGTCTTCAACGAGCTAGAAAAATACGCCCGCATATCATTCAAATGCACTGTCTTGTTATGCAAAACACAGTGGAAGAAAATCATCAATATAGTTTTCTTTCTTTTGAACTACATTAACTATATACATACGTATATATATATATATATATGTGTATATATATTAAAAGAAAAAGAGAAAAAGATTTTTCGAGAAACGTTTTAAAGTTTTCTTTATAATATAAGTAACATAGAATATTTTTTAATTATAGTTTTTGCACATTTAATAAAAAAAGTAACAATCACATGATCAGAATACATAGCACGAAGACTTGGAGTATATATATATGTACGATCACATCTGAAATAAGATTAAGAGGAAGTTTTGCAACTTCTACAATGCAGAAAACTTTGTGTCAAGCGCGAAAAAAATTCCGTTGCATCTAGTTAGTTGCATTCTAGTTTCAAGGTTTGAATAGGTTAAAAAAGAGAAACTTTTCCATTCTTTGAATTATAAGAAGACATTGAAACCGGAAACTAATTTTAGTTACCTTATAAAATTAGTATGCAAACTAGAAAAATTTGAGTTTAAAACAAAAGTTCGGTCAATTTAAAAAATTTCTTTTTTCTAGTAAAAAGGAATAAGACCAATTTGTTTTAAAGTAAAAATATGACAAAGAAATGAAAGCATGTTTTAAAATGCAGGCTTCAAAATCGATCTTATCTGCTCTTGTGGCAATAATTTCAACGAAACACAAAGAGAACTCGAAAGTCGCAATTTAAAATACGCTTTCTCATCTTCATTAACCAAACTTTTGTGTTCACTGATGAAGATGAACGCGCGCTTGCATTGTATACATGAATAGTGTGTGTTCGCCGAGTAGAGATAATGTACCTACATAACATACAAGATACACTGTATGTACATATTCGGTAATGCGCCTGATATCGACCACCGCGTAGTCAAGACATATATTATATCCTATGCCATTTTTCAAGTACACATGTATATGCGAAAGCAAAAGACTACACGGGAACCAATAAAAATATTTTTCCTCCTACAACGTCTTGTATGTAGATGAACGTCAACACGAGAAGCAATATCTCGCTTCGATCGGCGTGAACCTGCATATTTGTAAGCGAAATACACAAACCTATCTTATCGCCCTTTAAGATCTCGTAAAAACACCACGGTTATTTATTCTTGAATAATATATTGTCAAGAAAATAAAAATGTTCAAAACGCGTATATGTGATTTGAATAAATGTAGCATATTATACATCACGCACGTGGCAAACTCCCGTGTCACACATTTGTCTTATATACGCGTTGTAATATTGATTTTTGATTATTACTTACGTAGGATGTATAGAAGAAATAAAACAGACCTCTTTTTTGCGCCACAATACGTATGCAAATTAACGCCGGATACTTTTATTCAATTGCAATTCAGTTTCAGGTACTTTAAACTCATTTACTTTTATCAATGCAACCTACATATATGCACACGAACTTGCATTATAGAAGAAACGATGCTTATCTTGAAATGCCGATTTGTGAGAAAGCAAGATGTGCTTCGAAAATAGAAAAGGAATTTATTCGATATAAAATTTATGTGCAAAGAGAGAGAAAGATTTTGCGCCGAGTTTGGTGGAATTATTAAATTGCTGCGTTGTTACCGATTCTACATTAGAATGATTTCGAATAAATCTCAAAAACGTGCGTGTTCTGCATCAGGATAAATACGACGATTATACGACGACGGTTTATACTGCCGGTCTTGCAAGGTGCTTGCAAACATGCTCGCGTATTAGATTCTTGCAAAACGACTTTTAACACCGTCGCAAAAAACAGACCTGTTTTTGAAGCTTCAACAGGACACAAGCGTTCATCACCAGGTGAACATTAGCCCGAAGCGTCGCGGCGGGAACGCTAATGACTTCCGCCTGTTTCGATCAGCCCGGATTTATTGCCGCGTCTCGTATAAACAGGCCGATTGCGACTGCAGGCGCAACAAGCGCGCTCGGAATAATCTGGATGAAATGACACGGATTCAGCTTTCGCGTAGGAAAATTATTTTCAAAGACGAGTGAGATTCTGTCACGGGACCGATACGCAATAAATTTATCGCGACGCATAAAAATTTTTTTTCAGCATAAGGAAAGCATGTATTTTTATTTATATCAGCAATGCGAAATAGAATACTAATCAATCGATTTGATACTAATCGAGATTTCGAGCGGCAGAATAAGAACAGAAAAGTTTCATTAATAATATGTATGTGCGGATAAAACACTTTGGCTGTACTTTGGATGACGTAATAGCGTGTTTATTTTCGTGGGAGACTATTTTTCTTCGAATGAGTAGCAATGATATTGTCATATAAAGAGGGATTATTCGACATATAACAGATATTTCGCGAAATAAATACGAGCTCTCTCTCTTTCTTTCTCTCTTTTTCTTTCCTTCACTAAATAATCGCAAATGTTTCCGGAGAATATATGCGCGCACATCACACATATATGTAGGTATATTCTCTCGTGCGAGATAATAGGGAGCGATAAAATATGGTAACTTGAATGGGGCAAATGGCGAAGGTCTGTGATTTGTGCGACAATTGAAAAAACAAATTTCAACTACCTATGCGTCGAACAAAGCTTCCGCGGTAGCAATTTTAAAAATAAGATGAGTTAACTAATAACGTTCGCGGGCACGACCGCTCGAGAAAAACGATCAACGACGACAAACGGCATCTGGAAACGCCAAGGAAGTAATTACATCGAGAACACATACACGTCGTCGCGCATTGAGCTCGCCTATTAAACCATTTCTACTGCACCCTCTTTTCTCTTTTCGTTCCGCTTTTACCTCGACCCACTTATCGCCGCCGCGCCGATTGAAATCGTTCGTTTTTTCCATTTAAACCGGCAATCATGGTGATTAAAGAGGAAATACACGAGATAAACCTTACGTGGGATGAACTCCGCATTCATTTCCTCTATTTACCGGAGTCTCCTTCACAAGAAAATTGTTCGATTATTCGAATCGGCAGTTCAGTAACTATATAACTTTATAAGAACTATAAATGTACAAATATCTTTTTTCTCTCGTTATTTATATTAATATATTGTACAGACTAATTTTTTTTTTATTTTTTAGAATACATATTGCACGTCATTAAAACAAATTGCATGCACTCATTAAGAGAAAATGATGTTATAAAACAACAATACACGCGTCAACACTTTTTGCGTTCAATTTCGCACAAATTACACGATAAAATTACATGAGGTAAATATTCATAAAGACTGATATATTAACCGCTAAAATTCAAAAATAGAAAACTCGCAATTGCACACTTTGATTTATTCGGCGAAAGGTTTCTCGGGTCTCTCAATTTGAATCGCGGAATCTCGTTATTTTTGCGATAATCGGCAAGAGCTTCACAACCGTCAGGATTCATAAAAAAAGGAGGATAAAAAAAAAAAAGAAAAAAAGAACACAAAAATGTGACTCCGAGAAAGAGAGAGAGAGAGAGAGGGAGCAATTTACGTCGTAGTCTCCGACCCTTATAGCGCGGCGAGAAAGAAACCTCCGACACGGGGCGTCGTAAGAAAAGCGGATGCGCTTACCGCAGCTTGCACACCTTTTATCGCGTACTTTATGCAAAACCTATCTATACGCGTCGTCGTCGTCCTCTTTCGCGCGGAAAGTGGATTTCCTTTCCTTTAGAGGAGATTTCTACCTTCAAAATTTACCGGGCCTCTAGATGTGCGGGTTTTCTTCGGGAGATCATGAATAATCATTCGGTAAATTCCACCATCGCGCGACGAAATGCTCGCAAAAGAACGTGGCAGTCTGAGAAACGAAGAGATACATTTCTCCTCTTTCTCCACTTACTCACGGATAGCAAAACATCAAACGGAATATGCGAAAGCCATAAAATGCATTATATACGAGCAAGAATTCGAATTTCGCAGCTAGTTGATCAACAGGTGAATTATTAATTTACACTTTTATCAGTATCATCGCATTATCGTCCCAACGGATAGATAACGACATTTTACAGCGTAGGATATATTAGCGTGACTCACAATGGCTGTTTCGTAACGTACCGTATTCTATCGTCGATGATCCCGCAAACCAGCACGATCACAAATTTGCATGCAGTTCTTGCAAACAAATTTTCATGCGAGTGCGATTTTATTCAAGGAAATGTCGCTTTTTACCGCTTTTCCTCGAAATATCGTTAACTTCGCCGTATAAAAAGAAAATAAATTCCCGTTTGTGTGAGATTTTACGATCAAACTTACGATTTTATACCGACAAAATAAGCAAGTGTCAAAAATAAAAAAAAAGATGGAAAAGGCAAAAGGAGTTTAAAATTCTTCGTCGTAACCAAAAGAAATTCACGACTTCCACACCTGATAAAATTACGATTTTTTCTCTAATGAACCCATTTATAGCCGCACGTCATATGGGTCTAAAGCGTATAATCGGTAGCGTATATTGAACATTATTTATTAAACGCGTTTTTTATTTAAGTAAATTCTCTCGAAAATTTTTAATATAAAAAAAAGTCTCCGAAAGACAGTTAAATCATTAAATCTGTTAAGTCAATTAGTGTGCTTAGTTTAAGTATTATAATTGAAGTATTATAAAAAGTGTGTGATCTCACAGATTGTGTCAAAATATATTACTATAGCTATTTCACAAGCGTCAGATACTAAAGATGTTTTTGTTCTTATATAAAGTAGAAAAATTTTATAATAATAAAGATCTCGACATGTCTTTCTTCTTAGGAAATAAGACTGCAAAAGTTACTTATTGCAACTACTTAATATTCAACTAATTATCCTGAGTAACTGTTAAAATTATGAAAAGGCTAAGCGCCTCGAGTGCTTTGTATTTAATAGACGCAATAACTCGGTTAAGTAAAGAACACAAGCAAAAAGAAGAAAAGAGAGATAATTACCCTCTATTTTTCAGCTTGAAAATTCTTACAAAAATATCGCGATGGAAAACTTCCTGTCCGAGTCGAGATACGAGGGCACGTGTTATATTTACTTGAATCAAAGATGAAATTTCTGTTGGCGGATCGAGCTAATCCACTCGAATCCATCTCTTGATAAATTTCGTAATTGAAATGGAAGGTAGAGAATCACAGGTAATACGCAAAATTCGAGAGCAAATTCTGCTGGTAATTTCACGATTAGATAAGGGACAGCGTAGAGTAAAAGTATTTTAATTAATTTCGTGCCGGAGTAGAGAAACAAAAAAAAAAGCGTGGAGAGGTTTTGAACGGCGTTAAACTTACATAAATATCGAGAAAATTAAAGCTGTAATGAGCCATCAAGTATACTAAACACGGAAAGTGCGGCGAAGAATACGTTCTCTCTCTTTCTCGTCGAGAATAAACTCGTAATGAAAATCTCATTATCAACAAACGAGTAATTATGCAGTCATTTGAACATTTCGCTTTCTGCGACGAATCAAGATCTCTTGTCTCGGGATCGTTTGCTTTATAAAAAAGATCGACGCGGTTCTGTTCGCGTCGATTATAAGCATAATGTACGCCCTGGTGTTCCATGCCATTTAGCGCGTATAAAACTTATCCCGCGCGACCGAACAGAGACGCGCAAGGACATTTTTCATCGCCGATCGCACGCACTCCTGAGAAAGTAAATGATTCGTTACGAGAAGGGCACCCGGGGGTCAATTAATCCGAGGAGGCGACCGAGCCATCGGCACGACGGGACTAATTAAGCCGAATTAAAGTGGTATTTAACAGAGTCTAGATGCGCGCGCGCGCGAACGAAGTGTCAACGGGAAAAAAGAAAAAAAGATGAACTCGCGACGAGAATCGGCTTTGGTTGACTGACCGACGAAAGAGAAGAGAGACACCGTCGTCGTCGAGTTCTCGTTCAACGGTTTGCTGCAGCTGCAAATTGACACAGCCAGCAGCAGCGACAAACTGACGTCAGCTCTCCCTCATAAAAATAGGCGCGTTTCTGTCAAGACGGCTGCGCGCCTGGCATGGCTTTTAACGACTTATAGAGGGACGAAGGACCCAATTAAAACAACGCACGGCTGCGTATCGGGCCCTCGGAGAAACATCGTCGCTGATTAATTGATACAATGATGAGCAGCCACACGCTCGGCTAGCATCGAGCCACACGCGATTCTAGGAATTCGCGGCTGCGACGACAATATGCCGCGAGGTCGATGCGCCGTCTTTTCACGACGCGATCGTTTGTAAGATATATCGTCTAATTAACGTCCGTAAGAGGAAAACAATACGCGGCGCACGCGGACTGCATATTTAATTTCCTGACATCTCTCGAACAATAGTTTCGAACAACATGCATGAAAATTAATTTTTGCAAATTGTTCAACTTTTTTACTTCGCGATTTTGCATACGTGTCTTTATGCGTATCCGTGAACGTGAATTTTATCGCTGTATCTTTTTTTTTTCATTTTTTATTATCACACTCTCTTGTCTGGCGCGTGTTTCATAAATTATAAATATTTTTAAAACTGTATTATATATAGACAAGGTCGCACGTGTTTTTTGCGATAAAAGATTCTGTTCTCCTCACTTCTTGTTGTCATTAAAACAACGCGCGCGCGCGTGTGTGTGTCTCTTTCTATTTATAATATTAGTGCAGAAGGATCCTTGAATTTCAGTTGCTCACGACAGACAAACAACTAGCTTAATTATATCATCACACACATGTCGATCTAATTCCTTTTCACGGCAGAAAATAGGTAAATATATAATCGTGACTGTCAAGAGTGCTTTTTGCGTTCTTTCTTTTTTTTCCTCTTCTGACAATTTCTCTATTTCGATAACCGCGAGCATCGATTGCATCTTTTCCGAACAAAGAGCTGTCTGTTAACAAATAAAACAGCGATGCTTTTTTGAGAACTTGTCTTTGCGCACGCCGAACTTAACTGCATATTTCACGTCTTCGAAGCTTGATGACGCGCTTCACAGAGTTTGTGATAAATAATATAAAATCACTCCATGCATCATACGTGGTGGGCAACCATCTGGGAAAATGCATTTAACGACTTCTCTCCGAGTTTCGCGGTAACCCAAGCATTACTTGAGCGCGAGTAAACTTTACAGATCACTTTTCCTGATGTATGGGCCTCCCGACTTTCCGCGTGATACACTGCACTTTATGATCGTACGCCCATGTTTCCCCGTCAGCTCAATTATTATTCGACTGAACTCTCTCTCACGGTTCCAATTTATCTTTGAATTTATAAACTTCCCGATAAACTCTCGAGCGTTTTGCGATTAAGTAAAAACGACGACGACAGAAAAAAGCGATTTAACTAATTGATTTAAAAGTGCAGCCCGATGAACGTAATCGAGAATCCCGGCGCGGGTTTCAGAAAAGTTATACCCTTTTGCAATAAGGTACTTCCTGAATTACGATACACAAATTACCTTAAATTTTTACGAGCCATTACATCGAATCAATTATATCGAATTATCCACGACTGCTAAAACATTTTATACTGAATTCTTTCGAAAGAACATCCGTAGCGTATAAACTCTATTTCACGAAGCGCTTAAGCCGTAATAAAAGTTGGACATAAAATTGCGTGTATGCAATATGCTGTACCTATGTTATCGCCCTGGTGTCTCTTTCTCGATTACGTTGCGGGCAGCAACATAAAGGTTAAGTGAATGAAAGCAGAAAGAAGAAGAAAACCGGGAAGAGCAAAATATGAAAAATGCACAAACGCATCACACGACCTGCCGTCTGGTTGATGTAAAACTCGAAGGCGGCTAGAGGCCCGTAAGTGCTGGAGCAGTGCGAGTCGCGATGGTCCACCTTGATGTGCCATCCGGGTAGCGGTCCCTTGGGCGAGCTGACGTATCTCACCGCCAATAGCACCGCCGGAAGTACCCTCGGCAAACTCTGTTCATGATGAGGATCGCCTGGCGCGATCACCGCCAGTCTCACTTCGTCCTTAAACTGCGACGTACGCGTAATTCCGATGCATTCCCTCGAGCTGACGGCGGTGACTGGTACCGTCGTCTTCGTCGTTGTCGTCGTCGTCGTCGTAGTCGTTACGATCGCGCCAATATCTGCGCAATAACTCGCGCACAAACCCGACAAAATCAGCATTAGTCGCACTAAAATATCACACGCGCACCGCTTTTTTGTCCGCGACGCCATCGCGCCCCGGGCGCACGTTATATCTCACAGCCGTTTTATCTTCCACCGGAACTAGGTATCCGTGTAATTATTATACATTCCAGCGCATTTTCCGGATTGCGGTCAGTCGCATAAGTGGAAACGCGAGAGTCACCCACGCTATTTTCCACATTCTAGTTTTGTCTCTCCGGGATCACTTCGAGCGTTCTGCGAGTTATATTTCACGCTTTCACATTGTTACGTTTCACATATTAGCGCGTGTAGTAATATGATCTTTCTTGTTAACTTAACATGATAACAAGCAAAAATGTAAAATGTTTCAAGTTTAATATCTTCAAACTCGTTATTTAGCTTTTACCAAATGTTACAACATTGTGAAATAATATTATTCTTTTTTCTCGCACTCACACGCAAGGGGAGAGAAAAATACACAGATGGGTCTCCGCTCCTATTTTGACAGACGCGTAATATTTTTGCTTATCGTTTCAGGGCATTTTCATGATGTGTATACGACACGCGCTGTCGTCTTTAATGACTTCGTCAGAAAATAGTCTTATACATAATTTTGCGTCCTCGTCTGAATGTGAGATACCGGTCTTCGTCAGAACGGTTCGTTAGAACATTCAGAGTGTTCCAATTTAACTTCGATGCAACGATAATCATTAGAAGTCCCGAACATCATGACTTAACTAATTAAGGATCGCACTCTCCAAAGATGTTGGTTGCAAGACGAATCCGAAATTACAAATTAAGAAATTTGCTTCGAGCAGCTTTGTTACCGCACTCATAATTGTATAATATAATATTTATGTTACACATTGCATCGTGTCTCTCTTTGACGTTTGTTCGCAATTGTTTGATTTACACTTGAAATATAATTTACGAATGGTTTACATAGCCCCAGAAGATCTTTCAAAACACACGGGTATAATTTCCTTACTGTTGAAATAACGTCGTCACGTTCTTAACGTTTCCCCGATGTTTTGTGGAATGACATGTTCGAATTTCTCATAATGAAAGAGAAGTGCAAAATCATGTTTTGTCTTGCTAACGAAAACATGTAGCTTGAAAGCTCTTCTGTAACCAACAAAAATGTGATTCGATCTCACTAAAACTTATTTTTCACATATTTATCATAAAAAAATATTTATATATATAAACTTTGTTGTATTACTGTTATAATTACTGTTATAATTAAAATAAATTAGTTTTTTTTTTTTTGAAAAACAATACAAACGTGTTTTTCATGTACTTAAGTCGATTAACATCCGGAACAAGAGGGAAGAATGCATTCTCGGCATATTCGTTTTAAAAAAAGCTTTTTTATAATTAATTTGGAAAAAGTTTCACATTCTCCTGTACAAATTGAATTTTCAAAAACTTCCAGAAGTATGTACAGTGTGTGCGTGCACGTGAATATATAAATAGTTAAAAGTAATCAATAAAGTAACATTTCATGCGTTTATATAGTGGACTTCTCTATATATCTATCTGTTTAATGTAGTTTTAATTATTTATTAAACATTAATTCTTCACATAATTTTAACTCGCAATAAATAATGCGATCAAAATAACTTCAACACACGCAATGACTCGCAATTAATCGAGATGTACGTGTGCTTTATCAAAGAGAGAGAAATTGTTGCAATCCAATCAATGCTGCGTAAGATGAGATTTTGTTTTTTATTTCTTTTTTTGTATATTGAACGAGACAAAAAAACGAGATACTTGTGTGAACGTCTCTGACTACAAACCTTTCACTCTGCGGAAAAGTAATGAGGATACGAGTGGTGAAAGACGCTATCTATGTGGCATCTCTCTCGTACGCTTTTCTCGATTTCTGCGCGAGGCTTTCGGCGCGCGTGCAAAAAGGAGAGATCCGCGGAATGGAACGCACCTTTTGAATTAGGGATGGAAGAATGTTATTACACGAGACAGCACGAGCCGAGTGAAGAGGACGTACGTGACCGTGCACGTCAAAGTGTCTTCGAGTACGCGACAGACTCGCATCATGTAACTTTTAACTTACAGCTGCTATGGCAAGACGTAATCTAACTTTACCCCGTCAATGTTTTATAAAAAGGATAATGCGTGATTTGTATTTAAATTATTATGCTTCTATTTTCTTTTTTTTCAATTTTTCTAAGACAAAAAATATTTTCTTTTTCTTCAATAGTTATTATGCGTACTCGTAATTTTTAAAACGTATTTTTTTTTTCAAAATGATGAAAAAGTTTATTGTTACATAGATTAAAAAAAATATAATGTTTATTATTTGTTAATACAAGAGAGAGTTGTCATCCTGACGTATAATAGTTAAACTTTACATATTAGTATATTTTATATTTACGTTATACAACATCTCAAACAAAAACAAAATTTAATAAAATTTTCTCTAATATTTTATAAACTTTTTCAATAATCTAGTTATTTGTTCAAATGTGTCATCTATATAAATGCAGAGTAAAACGTAAAATTCTGTTGCCGAAGCCGCGTAATAAAGACATATATTTATATTCTACATAAATTCACGAAATAAAAATATTTATTTTTTTAAATTATTAAATAATTGAGTCGCTATTTCTGTATTCGATCAATGTATGCGTAGATAATTACAGTGATAACGGTGATGTGGGCCAGTGATACGTGAGAAATTAGTGTAGTTATCTCTGGATGTTTAGTGAGCTTACACGAGACGGCATTGATCGATCTCGGAATGGACATAGAAAGCGAGACGATTCTCGCTTTCTATGTCTATTGTGTTCTCGCTTCGCGATCAACGATAAGGCACGTGAAAATGACGCTCACAGTGGGTTTCTAATACAAACCGATAATGATTTCATTAACGTGTTAATCGTCCGTCGGAATGAGAATTAATTGTGGCGCACAAAAACCTAAATTCGACCCATATTTCTCCGTCAAAGCGGATATCGTCGAGATCCAAAGCAATTTCTCTCGAAATCTCATTGTTATAAGGATAACATCGAAATTGAATAACTTCGCATTGATAAACAAAGATCTTGAAGCATTATGCAAAGTGTATCTTCTATGAAATATGCAAAGTATCAAATATTTACATATTTACATATTTCGTAAAAGGTTTGCACAAGAAATATAAGACAGTTACGAGATTTACGTGTTGAGAACTAATTAAAACATCCCGCGCAAAATTCGTCACTCATTTGTCATCATTTTGGTATCGTTTATTTTACGTGAATTCAATTTATTACATTATAAAACGATTATTTTAAATTCTTAGAAACATTTTCAAAACAACACATAATTAATAAATAAGAGTAACCGCTCCAACAGAATCTCATCTTACTAAATTTGGTTATATGTTATAACTTAACTAACTTTTATGCAATGCTTTAAAATTCTCTGAGATAAAATTAAATATTTAAAAAGAAGATAAAAGAGATAAATAAATCTAATAAGTTTAACAGGATTACCTAAAACAAGCATAATATTATATATCAAATATAATACAAATCTTATTAAAAATTCGAAAGAGAAATAGAAGCGGCTACGCTTAATGCAAATTATTTGTAAAGAGAATTACGCAAAAGGACGATACTGCAACAAGTGGTACAACTCGGCGAACTCTATCGAATTATCTCGAGTCTCTGAGATGTATTCGATTTATGAAACGTTTTTTAGTGAAAAAACTTGCGTACATTAGAAAGAGATTTATAATTATAAGTTATGACGTATCTTTGCCTGCAAGTAATTTTGTTTTTTTAGGAAGAGATAGAGAAACGGTCTGTCGGAGGATAATCCAGATACAGATGCAATACAAGAAAAAGTGAGCAGGTCAGATCTAACGAGAAAAGAGATGAGTTCTTTTGCGAGAACTGATAGTAAACAGAAAAAAGGCAACTATAGAGCACTTAAAAAAATTAAATTCTTTATATTCTGTCCATTCTAAACGAGAATAAAAGTTTTAATCTGGTAAAAAACAAAAACAAGTTTTTTAATAACGAGAGAGAGCAAAAAAAGAGAGCGATAAACATAACTGTCACTTGCCAGCAAAATCGTCATCTTCTATCGAATATAAATTTTCAACAATTGAGAGTCAAAACTCATTACAATAATTATGATTTGATACAATAATAGATCTTTGGTTTTGATACGCTCAAACGAGATTTCTATACACTCTACACATGATCGCGTAATACTTAATATTATTGCATTATTGCAAATATGCATCAGCCTATTTTGTTAATAATTGCCGCGTATGTGCTGGTTAATTGATGTACGCATCAAACGAGCAACATGTAATTCAAATAATCATTTACCTCGTATCCGCGTTCAAAATCACTAGACGTATTAAAATCAATTCTATTTGCACACACTTTTGCGATATAAATATAACAATCCAATTATAAGATGAAAATGAAAGAAGACAACAGAATTTATATGAATAATTATGCGTGATATTGCTTTCTGATTGCAATTATTTCGCGATTATTTACGGACTCGTGCAATATATTAAATTTGTAATATCGTATTTTTAGATTATTTTCGCAGATTTAATTTCAGAAATGTCACAGTTTTCACGCGACGTTGTACATATACCTACACATATATACTTGCGATTTTCTTCGCCAAGTGAACATTCTCGCGATTACCGATGCAAACTGTCGGAACTTCGCACCAAAAGTTCGCGCGAAGAGAGAACGGCGGGATCATCGGAAATTCGCAAACGGGCGAGTTAATTAGCAGCTGCCGGGCAATGCGTCGTTTAATTAAATCATGGTTGGCGGACTATTAAAGACCACCGCGCCGGAACTCCTCACGTCGTTCATTTCTATACGGATGCAATCAACTGAGTAAATATATTACGATCATTGTGTGGATTCGACCGGTAACGCAGGGAAACGTGCGCGCTCGCCTGGTGTTTTCTATGAATAAATTTAATCAAATCACATTCGGCGTTCAATTAAACACGCGGAACAATACGCAAATCGTAATGAATCGGTAATGCTTCGATTTTGGCGATGTGAAATCACGAGATGGCGTATGAAGATAGCTATTCAGGTGTCTGTAAAGCATCCTCTTTATATGTTTGCTCGCGTGAACTTCATTTTCCGTATTCGGCGAATATATCGAATACGCAGATCGTCGAAAGCTTTGTGCACATTCTCCGAATGAGAATATTCTCTATACCTAAGTGTTCGTACGGAATGTGCATTGTTCAAAAGGAGCAACGTACACACATCGAATAAATGCACACGTTGCGTGCACGCATAGTTTCGAATTTCGAAACTACTTACTTTTTGTTTTACGGACATCGCCAATTACTTCGCGTCAATATTGATGGCTACATCTTTAGAATAAACTCATTAATCAGAAACGATAGAGCGCGGTACATAATGATAACAGAATATCTCGCGTTAGGAGTTCTCTCGCACGATTGTATGATATGTAACAAGAAATTTATATTGTACGTTCACTTGTATTACATTTTTTTTAATATTTACTTTTTTAGAGTTTTATTCGTGAACCTATCACTTAGTGACACTTTATAGCGCATATTATCCATATAAATAATAATATTAGGTTCATTTTGAAGCCACTCTCTTGGTACGCAGGGAGTATATATTAGCCGCGATGTGCATTTGATCCGCTCCGGCCACTAAAAGCGTCACGCATGTTTTTGCATTTTAATGCATCCCTTTATGCGTATTTATAGAAAAGATATTACCCATAAGCTACAGGCGGTGCGTTTCAAAGAGAATAGAATAAGCACAATGAAAAACACATCCTCCTCAAAAATCAACCGAAAATGATTTATTTCACTTGAGATATGCAAAGCCGTAAAATGAATTCACGCGACCATGTGTCTTCATCGTGTGTCGTATTCTTCAATTTCATATCTCATATCTGTCGCGCTCGGATCTCGACAATTCCTGTGCTTTTGCGGAATTCCTCGCAAAACTTTTGTCGTCGCGCAACTCGGCACATCGAATATGATGTCTTTGAACGAGATATCTAATGTCACGAAGCAAACTTGAGAAATTCTCGAAAGAAGAGTCGCTATGTGACTTCGGAGAAGGAGAAGAAGTTGGGAAGATTTTGCCTTTTTTTTTGTTTGTGTATTCTTGTTTTCAATCGAGATATATGATTGCAAAGTTGTCCTAGTTTTCTCGCGAATACACAGGTGTACATGTATTATAAAGAATGTACATCGAAAACGTGTACACAAAATGTTTCGCACAGTTTTTGTTTTTAAAGCATGCGTCATTTCTCGTTCTTGTTACGTTACAGTTTTTTTTTTATTATGATGATAAAATTCGATTTCTCGTGAATAAACTAATTCAAGTAAAACACGCGCGCGCGAATTCTTCAGAAGTATCCTGCATTATACTGTCTCGGACATACCAAAACCCGTTGTTCGTATAGAACCACACCATTACCTAACAAATCCGGGACACGTAAACAAGCTAGCTACGCTAATTAAAGTTATTTTAATCCTTTTAAGGGAATATACAAAATATTTTCTACAGACTTTGCGTTTTTTTTTTTTTTTTTGAGAATACAGAGATAATAAGGCGAAACGAATATTTTTTTCCTCGCTCATGACTCCGCGTCCCATCTAATTCAACGGCAGACATTTCTACCTGTGTTCTTCCACCGTTTGTGTCAAGTGCACAAAAGTGTATTACCAGTCCTGCCTTCGCGCCGTTTTCGTAGCTCGTGTGTATGTATGTGTGTACACATTCGTATTCAGTGCGATTTCTCGTTTCAAGGATACACGTACTCTTCGAACGAGAAATCGCACCTACAGCGTTTACACATATCCGTATTTTACGTACAATGCGAGACGAATGCAATTCCGAGGTTTTTTTGAATAACTTCGGTCGTTCGACTGCATCGCCACGAGACAGGAAATAACGAGATGGGTGTCACCGTGACATTTTGCCATTCTCGCTTTCTTGGCTGCAACTTGAAAGCGTACATGCGTACATGCGCGGAAATACGGAAAGAAGACGAACATCGGCTTCGCAAAAACCGCTTCTCTTTTGATTAAAGGGATGTTTTCGTGTTTTTCTGTTTACCGCAATGTTATCCTTGGTACCGCGCAGCATTTTACAGTTTTAAACGTGAGCCGGAATTCAATTATAATTACATTGCGTCGAATTGCGCTCGCTGCATCGGCCGGTGGTGCGAGTCTCACTCGAGTTTCACGGTCAATTTTGTGCAGCGTGCGCGCATGAGATTCCTGAACGTTTGCAGGATCTGTTTATAACGAGATTTACTTTATATAAGGAAGAAGAATCCGTAGAATCTCGCGTTTATAAGCTTGATTTGCTTAGGATTTAACGCAAGGTCGGAAAATACGATGTTATATTGCCGACAATTTAATCGCGTTGTCTCAAGGCCTGACGAGAGTGTTGATTTCATTGATTCGATCGCCGACGATGTACTGTTTTTTTTTTAAATAACTGAAAACTATCTGAATGTATTCATAACGCGCTTCAAGTTGCGCAATCACATTTGAGTCTCAGAAAGCAGACTAACTCTCCTTGCAGAATATCAAATAACTAAACTTCATAGCTTTTACGGCGTCGTTTCGTTGCGGGATTACATCGCGCGGCTAAAAACTACCATCAACGTCGGCGGATGCATCGTTGGAGATTATTCTATTGTGATTGAGAAAAAAAAGGTATTTTATTCTGCGAAAAAAAGTAAACAAGAGCAACGTTTTATCTAAGCGACATTTAAAGTAATTCGAGAAAATTCAACCTTTATTGGTTATTGATTAAAACATTGTAATATTAAATAAAAAAGTTATGTTAGTACCGATTTGTCATGGATGTGTATTTTATCTTTGATATTCGCGCGAAGCGTCAGTGACGTTGAAACATCAGCTTTCTTATTATGCAATATGCTGGTTACATATGAAAGTCACGAACTGATCTTTTCGCGAAAGAAGAGAGAGAGAGAGAGAGAGAGAGAGAGAGAGAGAGAGAGAGAGAATCAGACGGAACTACCCCAAAGCTTTCATTCTGCGTGTGATGGAAGATTCATATAAAATTCGCATAATGAATAAACCTGCAACGCATCAGCCGAGCGCGCGTTACATCGAAGTTACATAGAAGTCGTTTCGCTCTTCATTTCACAACGACGAGAAAAAGAAAGGTATTTCTTAACACGAAGAGCGAAGACTGTACGGTGTGTGTACACGAATTTATTTGTTTTTCGCTGCCGATATTAGCCAGCGTCAAAGCAAAAAGCGATAGTCCCGAGAATTTATTGCCACAGCAGCTGTTTTCTCGTACAAGTTCCGCGCGGGAAGAAATATTCGCGCGACATTTTACGACTCGCGTCGCGCGTACGATCACGCGTCAAAGAGAAAAAAGAAGGAGAACCGTTTTGCACGATCGCGCGATTTCAAACATTTGCTTAATAACACGTGAAAATCGATAAAGATAACACGAGGAAGCGATGGTAGAGCGAATGGAAGTGATGAGCCTTATCGCGAGCTTTCTCTGCGGAATGCGGTCTCCAAGATGATAAATACGTTTCTAGTGTTGTTAATATTTTAGTGTTGTTAACAAATCTTAAATGTGATTTTAGAATCTTTCGCACGGGCTGAGATAATAATCGAAGAATTCAAAACAAATAAAAGAGAAGAAAAAACCAAGTCGATAGTTTTTTACTTCTTGTATAAAGATTCTGCACAATCAAAAAAACAAAACTTGAAATAAATCAAGCAAATAAAATAGATCTTATGAATTATACAGCTTTCTTCCCTTACAATTTGTCAATTATGATAGTT
>QVOB01005239.1:0-14391 GCA_014839585.1 Pseudomyrmex concolor
ATAATATATTATATAAAAATTTAGTTACAACTGTATTTTTCATTAAAAAAATTTATGTATGTAAAATATATACATATATATATATATATGTATATATATATTATATAAAAGTTTATTCACAAATATATTAGGTAAAGTAAAAAGTTCTGAGCGTTTTCATCGTCGAAATAAAGCAAAAAAACGCTCAGAACTTTTTACTTCACCTAATATTTTTAAAAATATAATATATGTTTTATTAAAGAAATTTTATGTATGTAAAAAAAAGTTTTCTTTTTAAAATGTCCCTCTTTCCCTTCGCTAAGAGTTGGTCACCTTAATATACATATATACATGTTCACATATAAATTTTTACACGTGAGTTTTTAATTGAAATTTCAATTATTAAAATTCTACAGGATGTTATACTTGCATCTCATATAAGAAAGACCCCGTATACCCCCCGAACTAATTTTAAAATATTGCGAAAAAATTATTGAATTTACTTGACGCTACTGAATTACTCATTAATATTTACAGTGAAATTACAGTTAATTTATTTTGTTACATAATTAACGTAACGCATATCGGACGTGTGTATTTCGTGTTTTTTCAATTTTTCGAAAGACACGCCACATAGGCGGCACGTTGAAAATGTTCATCGCGTGAAATTGAATCATGCGTCATCACAAGATTGCGAAATCTCTCGTGCAATTATATACATCACGCGTTACCTCTTCTCTTGTTTGGCGACAACGTATGTTGTTTGCTCGCGCTTCGCGCGACATATAACGCGCGATTGTAAAATTCGAACGATCGCCAAACTTGTCATTAAAGCTCGCTGTGTGCAAGTGATTTAACCGCGGCTGCATTTTCGAAGTTAATCCGGCGACGCGTCTATCAATTGCGCCTCATGTCGCAGACGTCGAGTCATACGGGGAAACGAAAAGGATTTCACGATTTTACGATTCCATCGAAAACATTAAAGCATTATGTGCACTTTTGCAATATTTTTATGGAAGAGGCGATAATTTTTATTGACGGCGGCGTCAAGTGTGACACACATTGTGACGCAAATAGACGACCGATTCTTTTGAGAATTAAAAATTGTGAAAGAAAGAAGAAGAAAATGTAATTTTTTTTGTAGAAAATAAAACGCATACGAAGATAAATTCGAATTTTTTGTCGTACAATCGTCTTGTTCTCTTGTCTTTTTGTCCCAGCTCATATAATAGCGCGCTCTTATCAGCGGAATATTGCTTCGAGAGGAAACCTGCTGTATATGTACGTGCGTGTATATGTGTGCTCTTGATTTCTATCGAACAGACGCCCGGTATCGTCGCGATCGCAACTACAAAAGTACTCGACGGCGTCACGTACGCAATCACGTGAATTTCTAAAGGTCTCGGAACATATCTTTTTTTCTCTATCTTCTTCGAAAACCAGAAAGAAATCGGAAAAGTAAGAGGACGCGAGAGTAAAACGATGGGAAACTCTATCGTTCCTATACTTTATCTAGTAAGAAAAATTTTCCTCTCTGCCTCTCTGTCCGCCACACTATTGTCTCACGTTTCAAAATTTTAATATAACCCGCAGTACAATAACTCCCGAAACTAAGAGCCATTCTTTCCTTTTTCTCAATTATATGCGTGTATACTAAATATTGTGTGGAGAATGATCATTCCAATAACAACACAGTACAAACTTCAATCTTGTTGATCGATATATTTTTAACGTTCGAAAACAACGTTCTTGTTATCTTTTCTTACATCAGCGTCGAACTTTACACGCTTGATCTTTTACACTTGAAAAAAAGATAGAGATATATCGAAAACCAGAAAGAAATCGGAAAAGTAAGAGGACGCGAGAGTAAAACGATGGGAAACTCTATCGTTCCTATACTTTATCTAGTAAGATTCCTTGACTTCGAACACAAAAATCTCGTGATTTCTAACAAGATACTTTGTAAAATATATATGTAAAAACGACGCAATTAGTCAAACTCGGAAAAATCATTTTCAAGAAACCTTGAAAAATTCAACCATGTGAAGACCGTAGCTCATAAACTCGAAACGAAAGGTACAAAGGTGAGAAGACAGAGTCTTCTCTCTTGTCCTTTTTGTTCGAACAACACAGTTGTATTCTCGTATATCGCGTCGCGCGTCTAGATTTGAGGACACACACAGAGGATTACAAAGATTAGCGCGACCGCAAGGTGTTTGATTTTTAAACGTCCTACTTTCAGGTGCCAGCGATTACCAAAATTGTGACGGTTTCGCTATCGATGACGTTTCGTTTGCAGAAATGAATCAGGGCGCACTACGGTGTGTGACGCAAGCAGTAGTCACCAATATATATCTTGAGATAGAGAGACTTCGTCCGTTATACAATGTTACGTTGTTTTTTCTTTTCTCCACTCCCTCACTCATTTCCGCTAATTAACGTGACGTATGACAGCTCGAGTTTTTTTCGGAAGTCTCTTTCAACCGAGTTTTCAATTTCGATTGAACAGTATCAAGCCTTCAACAATTAATTCGAGTGGAAACTCGAATTTCAAACAGTCCGCGTTGAATAGACCGGTTTTCGCGTTCAATCGAAGTTTGAAGTCTAGTGGCGTGGTGTCATAAGTCCGACAGATGGTTTGATAATGATATTTCTCATGAGAAACGGCCGATAGAACACAGCAGCAGAAGTAAAAGATGTTTTTTACAACATCTGCCATGATTCGATATAAAATCAGGCAAAAAATGTTCAAATCTTTTGAATCACTTTATAAACTTTGACTTTAATATTTAATAACTTGATGGTTCTGATATGCTTCTGGCTCTTGTTGTTTTATTGCAAAAAGAACTCAACCTTTATTCCAGAATCTTTATTCTTTTGCAATAAAAACAATTCGTAACAAAAATTACAGCTTCCGTTTTTAAATGTCAATGCATTATCATGCGGACTTATCGACGCGCAACGTGATCGTTTGCGCTGCATTACAGGAAAACTCGTAGAGTTCTGTTTTACAGGAAAAAAACTCGAACAGTGTTCTGTTCTGACTGTCGCTTTCTACGAATTGAAAGATAATTTATAGTGGGCTTTTGGGCCAGATTGTCGACTACTCATCGTCTCTTCGATCGCGCACACAGTCGAAGATTTTGATCTCGCGTAATTTCAGCAAACAGAGGCGATAAACGTATGCAAAATTAAATGCGCATGTTAACAAAAAACTCTCATATAGAACTAAACATAAAATTCTGTAGAGATTTGAAATACTAATGAGTGTATTTGTTGTTTTCCGCGCTTTTCGCTTTGTAATTAAAACGAAAAATTCTGTTACTTGCGAGAAAATCTACAATCTTTAGGGACTGGTCATCAGTGTGAAATGAATCATCATCCCTCCAGTTTTAGCTGCTAGAAAATGGCGGTCGGCGACGCGTAGCAACGCGATGGCCGACGCGATGACTGTATATCACGTCGTATATCGTGGGGTACATTGCGGGGAACGTTCCCCGTGTCCCTTGTTATCTTATTGCCTCTACATTGCATAGCTTATCAACAAAGCAAATAAACGGACCTCTCCCGTGATCTTCTCTCCTCCTCCCCCTCGGATCATATCGTTTTTCCAATACGAACGGAATTACGGACGTTCCGTCTGGATTTTACCGTCGTCAATGGTGACGTAGAACAAATAGTATATGGCTGCAATGATAACTTGTATAAATATATTGACGAGCGATGTCGTAAAAAACTTGAAATATAGAAATAAAAAAACAAATGCGTGTATAAAAGAACTCGTATACTGAGAGCTTGTTTTTCTCCGAAAATTATATCTACTAACTATCTCCGAAAATTATACGTTAACGTTGTCTACATTTTCATACAACGTGTAATCTTTTTGTATAAAGAAAACATTTTTGAAAAAGACTGTAGAGAAGAAGGTATCTAAAAGTTGGAAACACTAGTTCCGACGTTCTGGCGCCAAAGTCTCGTAATGCGAGAACGTCTTTCTGACCTGAGAACATTAAAATACATATACCTGCGGAGGATTGTGCAAACCAATACTCTGACCAATGAGATGCGAGGGGCCGCCCAATAACTCCCGCTACTACTTTCTGGTGTCCATCGAGAAGCTGCTGCAGATTCCCCTCTCTCTCTCTCTCTCTCTTTCTCTTTTATCTCTTCCTTTTGTTGTCCTATCGTTTTGCAACGAGATCCGAGAGATCTGTCGTTCCCGTCTGCGGGAATACGTAATAGACTCACTTACTTCATCACGGTTCCACCACCTTCTTCTTCGTCGTCGAACGTACCTACGTCGTTCCTCCTCGCAGTCAGTCGAAAAGCGTTGCGCTCCGGTGAAACATCTTGCCTGTAAATCTTTTGCCGGTTTTTCGTAAACACACTTCCGAGCGTGTGTCAACGTATGCACGTCTATTTCCGCACGCTTGCATGCGCAGGTATATATCGCGCGAGTGCGTTCGCTGTGTTGAGATTGTGAGACACTTGAGGGCAAGAAAACGCACGACGACGCACGACGAGCTTGACTAATGCGACATCCAAAAGAGGTATCGTTAAGTGTTCAGTACAAATATTGTCTTAGAAAAAAATAAAAAATCATGAAGAAAATATATAGAGAGAGAACAGAAGACAGAAAGAAAGAGAGAAAGAGAGAGAGTGGCTAATTATTTCGCGTCATGATTGGAATTTTGCAATGTCAAAGATTTGATAAAACGTCAATATTTGTATCAAAACGGAGTATTATGACACGCACACAAACTAATGGAATTTAATTGTAAAAAAATCTAATTCGAAAACGTTATTTATACGGATATTCGCTACGGTAAGTTTATTTTAAAAAATTAACAAAAATTTTAATTTTTTTAAACAAGGCAATCTCTCTTTTGGCTTATGTTATTATTTCTAATATTTTCAATTTATTTGACGGTTCATTTACACCAAGCACTTGCTACTCCGTTAATTAGAATCTTCAAAAAAAAGGGTTTTAGTTCGATGATCAATGTTTCTCTAATTAACGTTTCGAAGTTCTGTTTTACTCAAGTTGGAACTATGAGCAATTCTTCGCACTTCGCACTTCGCCACAACTCACCTGTGATTCACTCCGTGATTGCTTTGCTCCGAAATTTGACACCCGCGCGAGCGCACGCGAGATACAGATTGCGAGATCTCATATCGTCGGCGAGAAGATACGGCGGAAGTCACGCCGAGGTCTCTGCCAAAGAGAGACGACGTCGCGTGCTCTCGCGCCGGAAGTCGAAACTTGACATTGCCGAACGGAAGTGTGACGCAGGACAAACAGTGCCTCGCATTTTTTTCCGAGACGGACGAGGTGTGTCTCCAGGTCCTTTCCCTCTCCTCCACCTATATCTCTCGCTTTAACCTGCCGTATGTGTGTGTTTTCGCCCGCAAACGGTCGAAACGATCTCTGTCGCGTGCCGCGCGAGGATTCCCCTAAAAAGAATGACTAATCGAGTCCATAGAAACCGTTAGCCTTCGTCCTGTCAGTTGTGAGAAGCAATTTTATTTCATTCGTTACTTTCTTAAGTAATTTCAATGCTCTTCACAGAAATAATTTAAAGTAACATTATCAAGAGACTTGTGCAATTCGAACTAAAACAAGTTTTTCAAAATAACCAGTTGCGCAGTGATTTTTCATCATTGTCAACAAAATCCTTAGCGCATTTATTCTATTAACTATGCATTTTTTTATGTTAAATCAAAGAGATGAAAGAAAATCGGAATCATTCAGTTCTGCTACTTAGAAAGTATTGCGCGAACACGAGTATACCTCGGAACCCGTCAGCAATGTGTTAATTTAAATGTTAGATGAAAAAACTTTATATTATACAGTTAATTTAAATGTTAGATGAAAAAACTTTATATTATACAGTAATGCAAAAAGACATTTCGTAATTGTATCGTCGAGGCATAGGCGCTTCACAAATACGACAAATGTCAGATGCATGTCAAGTTGCGCAACTTTCAAAACATTCGTAACTATAAATATAGTAAATTTGCTTCAATTGCGCTCTACGTAACTCGAAATATTTAAAATTAACAATAAGCAACAGAGAATGGTTACAAATGATAAGCGATCGCTTCTTCGAAACGTAAATTGCTCGCGAAAGCAAAAGTTTCCGGCCGAGGTGCCGACCTAGACACCAATCTCGAATCCCTGTTATCCGGTGAAAATCCTACATATGACTTTGCTCGCACCGTTATCGTGACGATAACACTATTCTGATGTGTTCTTCATGTGCAGATCACGAGTTTTCGCACGTGGCCGATCTCGCGTTCTCAGTCATTAACATTTATAATATACGTACACGTGTGTATATGTTACGTTTGTTGAGGAAAAAAAATACATCTTTAATCGTGAAAGTTGAAAGACTCTCGCGTTTATCTTTTTGATAAGTTAAATCCGCAATAAATACATCGTAATTGTGTCTATTACAGATAAGATAGTTTTTAATTATTCGCAGTGTTACGGGGGGGGGAGGGATACATAAGTATGCGTGTAAATCATTAAATTCGAATCTCGAAATTGCCGATAGAGATTTAACGAAGAGATGAGAATCGAAAGTGCATTAATAGCTTGTAAAAAGGGCTTCTCACATTGAAAGAACAAAAAGAAATTGCCGCACTCTGTTGTTATGTGTGTGGTTAAATGCAACTTTATTTCTAAAGCGGCGTTTTGGATTCATTTATTATTTAGGGCGCGATGGAAGAGAGAATAATCAAACAGGAGATCAAGATAGAATGGGACAATCATCACGCGAGTGAGAGTTCGCCGCAGGTGACCGGTACGGAAGATCAGACAACCGGGAGTCCTCAGAGTGTTATCACGACTAGAAGACACGTGAGAACGATCACAACCGCCGGTCACATTACCGAGGGAATCGCCGAGGTCGATCCGGAGTCGCCGGATTCCAACTCCGTCACCGGGAATCTTCATCAGGGACTTCATCAACAGAGGAACGAACAACACGAACAAACTCCGCAACAAACACACCAACAGACGCAACAGCATTACGTGCAGATATCTCATCCGAGCGCCGAGAATCAGCAACAATCGACGGATCAGCGAGTTGTTTACGCCTCCAGCAACGGGCAGGAGGTTCAGGTCGAGGTGACGGAAAGCTCGGAGGCTATCACACTCACGGTCAAGGAACCGCCCAGGTAAGAATAGTATAATTTTTATAGTAAAATTGAAGTAATATTTTTGTAATTAAATACCTTGTTAGAGTATTACGAACGAAAAATTGTTGCTACAGAAATTCTATGCGTTGTAAGAACGTTTCAAAGAATCTGTACTGAAAATATTATATCTATAGTTTTGAGAAGCAAAAAAAAAGAGAGACACTCTGTATGTATTGAAAATGCTTCTGTTTTGATACATGTGACAAACGATTGCTTACAAATCGTTATTTAAAAATCGATTTAGAAATACTCCTACACACATTAAAACAAATTCTTCACAAAGATACGAGGCACCTGCGTCGGATAGAACAGAAGTAGATCGCATGTACGGTTATTCCGACGGTCACGAAGTCCGCAGAGAGAATCATGTCATCGCCGTGGCCGACCGTCGACGGACCAGTCATCAGAGGTTTAGTCCTCACGAGCCCCATCAGTCAACGGGGACGAATGCAAGATATCAAGGATCGCCGGTGCTTACCGCAACGGAGGAATACGACACGTCGACGATCGTCACCCAAACCGGGTCAACAGTCCATCTCGGTTCACCGGCGCAACCGTATTCGCCGTCGCCGATCGAGGGAATTCGCACCGCGAGTCAGCAGCAACAGCTCGTGGCGACGAGCTACGCCGACACCGGCAGCGTCGTCAAGTACGACACCGAAGCCGCCGCGGCCGCGGAAACTATCAAAGCTCCTAACACGTACGCCAATCTGGTGACGGTCACCAATCCACCCGCGCAGACTATTGAATACACGCAATATTTGTCAAACAACGAAACCTCCTTCCAACCGGCCTCGACATACAGTTACCACAAGCCGGGAGAGCCTGTCATCTTCACGTATCCATCGGCGACGCAGATCGGATCGAGATCCTCCGAGGTAAGAAAAAACACCCGGCACCTCTTCTTTATTTAATCTCATTCTATTTATGATCTATCGAAAAATCGTCGTTTCTTTTCTCTTCTTGCTTCTATAAAATAAAATAAAAATTAAAAAAAATTTTAAAAATACAAAATTCACAATTCAATAGGTGGAATCACCCGGTAGCACGTACATGAAGAGCGATCCCACGTTAACTTCATCCTTAACTGCCACCCGCGCGGTGCCGCTGTACGAACAACCTAGTTCACCGGGTTCTCAACCCGGGTTGACTTTGTACGGCGCGGGATCGTACCAATACGTGAAACCACCCTCAGGTGACGTTTACTGGCAAGCCGGTAGCACACCCTCGCCCCCAATGGATTACGTCCAGCAATATCAGAGTAGCGTCACCGCGATTTCCGTCACTGACGCCAATATGCAACTTTATTCGGGCGGATACATTTCGTCAAGCGCAAACGGACCACCCTCCGCGTGGACCACCATCCCGCTTTCCGGTCCTGACGATGCGTTCGAAGGATCTGTCATGGCGGCCGAATCGAAAGAGTGTGCCAATTGCGCAGCGTCAATGACGCCGTTATGGAGACGCGACGGATCTGGTCATTATCTGTGCAACGCCTGCGGGATTCATGGCAGAATCAACGGCATGAGCAGACTGGGACCCATGAGGTGTCCCAAGCCGAAGCAGTCGGTCACGCCGGTAAACATTGTGCGAATCATTGATTTTTAGTAATTTAGTATTTTGCATGAAAATCTCTCAAACGTGCGTGATTCCGCGCGAGTAACTCGATACAGTCGGTTTTGTATTTTATATTTTTTTTATAACAGTTTGCAAGAATCTGCAACACAGCCAATTGCTTATTTTATCGATGCAATTTGAATGACGCAATTTTTTCTACTTGCACTTTGTTTGATATTTAGTCAGATTTCGAGCTACTTGCAATGTGAATCATAAACTGTTTTTTCTTTTTTATTACTTTTATACGGAATGATCTCCGGTATAAAAGACATGTTTAATCTCCGGTATAAAAGAAAAACAATTTATAATATTTTACAAATGAATATAAAAAAAATATATAAAAGAAAGATTAAAACGTAGTTTGTGTGTTACAGTCGCGTCACAGTGTTTAATGACTACGTCCAAAATCCGCTTAACTATCGCCAAAACCAGGCCGTCGATATTTACCCTGATAAATTTCTCGCCCACGTACACGGCGATTTTAAGTAACGTTTTCATGCCCTTCCTCCTCTCTCACGGTCTTCCTCCATCTCTATATCCTTCTCTCTTGTTTCCTTCTATCGCTACCAAAGACAGAGAGAAGAGGGACGTTATCTCTCGCCGCGAGCAAATAATCACTACAGGCTGTTGTTTGCTCTAGTTTTCTTGCTCTGAGCACACTCCTATTTCATAGTCTCGATTCCTCAAACACCTCATCGTCGCCAACACCTGATGTCGCTAAAAAACAATCAATCTTTCTTGAGCTCTCTCTTTACGAAACGCATAAACGTTTTAATTGCGAACAATTTGTCAGCGCAAACAAAAGAGCGCGTCGTAAATGTAATTTAAATTTGTAGCTCAACGTCTCGTTTGAATAACAAAAAGTGCACAAGATCACGATCAATTTTCAAATTAAAATTACACATTTTTCACAATTTACGTGAATAATTCTTTAATATCTGACTGCTTTTTGTTTGCTTCAAACTGAATTTATAAGTAACAATTTTATTCATACAATCCGCACACTTTGCAATGACTCAATATTTTACTTGTTTGTGTGAAGCATTTTTTAATATACTGCAGACCGGCGTGCGACGGACGGGGGTTCAATGTGCAAATTGCAGGACCAGCACGACGACGCTCTGGCGTCGGAACAACAACGGTGAGCCAGTTTGTAACGCGTGCGGACTTTACTATAAGTTACATAATGTAAGTATTTAAGAAATTATACAATTATACACTATAAATTTTCTTAATTATATCTAAACAATTTTGTTAATATAAAATCGTATCTTTCTGATATTTATTTAAGAAACAAATAAATAAAAATAATAATAATTTAATTATAAAACTAGTAATAGATACACAAAAAAAAACTGCTCTTTTAAATATCGATACTTTACGAAGCCAAAGGCAACGAAGCAAATCATTTTTAATTAACATTAATCTTGGTTCTGACTGGTCAGCGCGTATATCGATATCAGTCTTTTTGCGATCGCTGGTCGCGATAACGGTGACTTGATTGTTTTTACACACGTGAGACGTCCTCGTCTCGGCGCTGAAGAGGAGCGGAGATGTTATCGCGCGCGGATCTGTGCAAACGATCGTAACAACAAATTTAATTAAAACATCATGGGATCGACGGTTGTTTGCGCGGTTGTTTACCGAGGATCGATCAAAAAAAATGTTTCTCCGTGTCTCGCTTTATTAATCCTTTCGTTAATCGCGAGATTGTAAAAAAATACAAGTACAACTTCGTGCGGTAACTTCAACAATTTATATATAAAAATTACTAAAAGTAAATATGTTTCATATCGATTTCCTCATTTCTACTTCTTATGCAATCACGTCAAGTGATTGCAAGTACACGAAGACATTTGTTGTGTACTTACACTGAGAAAAACAATTGATGAATCAAGAAAATTTTATTTAAGCCAACTAATTGCCGCAAAACTTATTAAACATTCGTTAATTTGAAAAAATATTCTGTTATTTTGAGTCTTATGTAGACTTGAATTAAAAACCAAGTGTTTCAACAATTGACTGCAAACTATTATAAATAACTATTTTATTAAATTTCAAGGAGACAAAAAAAAATGTAAAATTAACTCGACAAACGCGAAATGTATGTAGGTGAACAGGCCTCTGAGCATGAAGAAGGAAGGAATACAAACGCGAAAGCGTAAGCCGAAGAATCACTCGGGCATCACCGGAAGTCTACCAGGTCCCAGTATCCACAAGACCGAGATCAAGCCCAGCTTACTCGGTGAGTCTCCGGTGAGCAATTATATTATACACATCTATTCTAATTAACATCGACCATCAGTTCTCATCTTGACGTGACAACAAACACGCCGGTACACATACTTTTGCTTCTTTTCAATTTTCGAAACTTACTCTCATCATTCGGAAAAAACTAGCAAATAATTTCAAGACGAACGTTGTTCTTCCTCTGATTTGAGCGTATGTTCTCACGAACGCTGAGTAATTGAGCACTTGGCTCGCGATCTGACTAGGTGTACCTACAGGTGGGGAAGTGAGTTCCGTAGTGAATTTTCCGAGATCGAGAAGAAATGATAAAAAAAAAAAAACTGTCGCGCAGTGTTACTTTTGTTGATGCATAAACAATACAATTACGCCAATATCGCATCTCACGTCAAACAGACGAGCCGATGTAATTTCTGTCCTTGTCCATCGGTACAATAACGATGGCCGACTAAACACACACACGATCGAGCGCGGGAATCGGGGGAAGGTCGAGACAAAAGCACACAATATCCGATAGTGCCTCGGATTGGTCAGAACACGGGATAGTACTCGATAGCGCGATACACGTATGTGCGTGTATGTGTACTCCATTTTCAACGGAGGGATTAACCCGGTGGACGCGCGCGGGCAGATCACTTTTTTGACACGTTGGTACATATTTGTCGCGCGTCATCACAATACGTTGCGAGATAAAAAAATAAATAAATAAATCACTAATAATAAAATCGAAAACTTACAGACTCAATTCGAGTATTGTCGTAACCGGAAAAAGCAAAGTCTCGAGGATTAAAGCTGTACGTAAGGGGAGATTAATGTTTACTCGATTAACATCGCGTTTTGACATCGTTTCTCCGCGAACTTGGGATAATTATTCCGGTGAAGAATATTTCTCAAAATTATTCCTCATTCGCGTGAAATCATCATCGTTCACAGAAATGATTGAACGACGGATCTGTGAATTTTCCACTCGAGCCGGACGCGCTTATCATTTACGAAAATCAATCCCGGCCTTGGAGCACATTCCGTGAGTGACAAAACAAAGATCAAAGTCGACGATCAATGATCGTATGGGTGCATCGAATACATGCGATCGTCGCGATAAGAACACGAGCCGATCAGTAAATCTTTATTACTCGCACGCATTGAACACGTACGTCATTGCAGGAAAGAAAGCTAAACGAAGATAACTTCCTTATTACAAACAGTATACAGATATGTATTTAAGTAATATATCTAAATATATATTACAGAGATATTTTTAAAAAACTTACACAGTTTATCACAGTTATGAGAGAAGAAATAAATATGATAAGAGAAATAATACAATCAGAACGTAAAAGAATCATAACGGAACAGAATAATCGTGACAAATGACGTCTTTTTTTTTTTTGACGTTGCAGTGGACTCGGTGCAGTCAAATGTGTACGCAAGCGGGGGTGGGGGTAGTGGAGGGGTCGAAGAGCATTGTTTTCCTGTAGGTACACCAACTGGAACACAAGTAGAGCATGCACACTCGCCCCTTACATTACCTACCGCCGCTGTGTTGAATCACCAAACCACCCTTACGTAAGTCACCTGTTCATCTCACTTATACCGCAGAAAAGCAGAGTATCCCGACGCATTTATAACAAGCTCTTTATTGTTAGACATAAATTTATTACTGGATTGGAACAAAAATAAAAATAAGATCGAAAAAACTTGGAATAAAAATTAGAGAAACGGTTGGAGTGTCTTGATACACACATTTCTTTAACTTTTTTTTTAACAAAGAAACACATTTTACGGCTTTGAATTGATAACTAATTGATCTAGGAGTAAAATAAAAGTACACTTAAGACATTCCTTTTTTTAATAAAAATTACATAAGAAGCAAAATATATAAAAATAGAATATAAAAAGGAAAAATGATAAAATATGCAATTATATTAAATACTTAAATTATATCTGATATTTGAATTATATTAATGAACTACTATATGTATATGTAAGTTGAAAAAATTAAGAAGTGTTGTAATAAAATAATAAATAATTATTTATTTTTTTATCTTACAGCGTGCCACCCATAGAGCCAATAACTAGTCAATCCAGTAGTGACCTCGCCTCGGTTATCACGTCAACTACGATTGCTCATGCCGACAGATCGTAGAAATTCTGTTTTTATCGACCGAAAATATAGATGTTTTACCCAATGTAGCTTAACAAAAAAACCGAGATTGAGTTACCTATAGAGAACTATATGTGATTTAAAGAGCTATAGGATGTTGAAGTGACGCTGAACTTCACAGAGTTGAGTAAAATAGGCAACTACTATTACCGACATGAGTGACAATCACTACACGTGCTAAAGAACAAGATAAACAAAAGACAAACGTATGAAAAAAAAAAGTTACGATGCTGAGATTTTTGTTGGCGACTGTACACTTCGCATTGCAATTTTTTTTTTCTGTTTGTGTTTCTTAATAAGCATTCAAATCCTTGTTTGAAGGTCTCATTATAAACTTTTATGAGGCAAAATTCGTCATATAGATAGCCTTCGTTTAGATTCACCGAGAATCATTTATTTCAAGTCAAAGTGCAGCTCAAGCGATTACAGAGAAACTGTAATCCAAAACTAGTTTTTGCTTTTTATTGTATTTTACTATCTAGACGATTTTACTACCTGGACGATTTTTTGAAATGAGAATTTATTTATTCTGTAATAGGAAGGGCGTAAATTTGCATAAAATTCTGTGCAACAATAACACGAACGAAAATTATCCGCACAGTTACAACCGTCTATTAAACATTTAATGGACATTCATATAACTTCATGTAACGTCTAATGAACATTTAAAGATTTGTATAGAATGTTGTTTTACATGTAGTATGTATAATTATTATTCTAAAGGAGAAAAAAGAAATGCCTAAAGAATCAACTAAAAAAGGAAAGTAAAAAACTGTAGGATTATATATCTACAGTTAATGTACTTGCGTTTCTATTACCGCGGCTAATTCTTCTGTTATCCTGTGAAGAAAAGATATTGTTGCGAAAAATATTTTCTTGGCTTGAGAACTTGGATCATTCCCTTTTCATTAGACGGACGCTCTTGCGATTCAGAGACTTAGAGATAATTCTCGCAACAATTTGCTGTTAGAAGTCAGCAGCTAGAAAATTGTTTACTCATTCACAGGGAACAAAAGAGAAAAACTAAATAGTCTTGTTACAGAATATTCGTTTGCTCGACTAGCTAGCATTAAATAAAAATTATATTAAATATTTGTTGATTTAGAGTACAAAATGAAATTTTATAGATATCGATACATATTGTGTGCGTCTTCACAATCTTTTGTTTTTTTTTAGAATAA
>QVOB01005251.1:0-26805 GCA_014839585.1 Pseudomyrmex concolor
TGACCTAGTTTTGATGAGACATGTGCTTGAAATTTTTGAGCGAGTCTTCGTTGAAACTTTTAACAATCGATATTGCGTAATTAAAATATCATATCGAGTTAACGCGTGATCTTCATCTCGTTGGCATACGAGATTTTTATTTATCGAACGTCGTCACGCACATCAAATATACAATTGGGTGCATCGGACGTCAAGGTCGAAGCATCTCATGCGCGTCGCGGCGTTTTTTACGGCGGACGCCTTACTTGCGCGTTCTCGTAATCATCCGCAAGGAGTCCATACCTTACTTCCGCGGTTATTCTTCTACGCCAAACGCGCACGTTAGCCCCGTGGAGAGTGGGTGCTCGCTGAGTACGTCACGTACTTACGTCTGTTCTTTCCCTCCCGTCCTGCCTATCTCCCTCGTCCCTAATCGCGTCTCGGTTTCCCACGATCTGCAAACAATGCCCGTGCACTTTTGCGCACATCCACCACTACCACCACCAGGTGCACTCGCAGGCGAACAGCGTGATAGTTGGTATGTCAGAGAAATCAGAATGAACCGTTTTTCGTATTGTTACATCGACGAATGAGAAGTTTTACTATCCGGTCGTTGCAATTTTTTAAGAGATATTTAAAGTAGCTCTTCAAACGGCACACGCAGAGAACAAAGTTCGAGAAACTTCAACTTGTAACTTACTTACATCATAAATCTTATTAACTTTTTAAGAACTTTTGTTCTCGAATAATGTAATTAAAACTACAATCATTTATAATCTAAACAAAAACCGCATAAATATTGTACAATAGTTTATAATCTTGGAAGGGTATTGTTCGCATATCGCTTCCTTCTCTCAACGTGGAAATAATTGTCGCGGCTGCGGGAAACGCAAAACACCGGTTGCGTTGCCAGTTTGCCTTGGTATCCGCGCGGTGGAAATGGAAACAGAATCGCACGCAGTAAATTCGCGGCCGCACATACTTTGAGCACCGCAAGATGACATGACATCCGTTGCGCACGTATGCACCGTTAGCGTACTGTACACTTCAGTTAGGCGGCGCGCAGTGATTGAAAAGACGTGGATTTAACTGATTAAAACATTAAAAAAAAAAAAAAATACACACGTGCACTTAAGTGTGGCAAAGCTCGATTTCGATTGTTCAATTGTTTCCTACTAGCGACTTGATTTTGGAGAACAACAAAAGACAGTCATATTGTTCAGTTAACAACTTTCTGCAACAATTTCAATCAACAAATCTTACATACGAGCTAAATAATTTTTCTTAAACACACACAAATTCAACAATTTATCGCGCGACATATTGCGAGATGTTCGCATCTTTAGAAAAAGAAAAGAAAAAAAAATCGCACACGCGACTGCGCGCTTGTCGCGCTTAAATTTCCCACTCGAGCGTGTAACTCTTCTCATTTTTAAACTACGGAATGTTACCGCGTGTTACCCGCCGCATTTTTCAAACATTATCGCGGGATATGCACACTTCCTTTCGCGATAATTCCAATGTGCGCGCGGCTACACGATCACGCATGTACGTGAGATATTAAAGAGAAGAAGAAAAAAAAAGGGAATTAATCCACCTTCTCTAAGGGGAGGGTTAATCGAGCGTTGCACGCAACGCTGCGCGTGGAAACGCACGAGCGCGGTGCGCGTATAGCGGCACAAGATGGGATAGATTTTATATTCACAACACACACACACACACGCACACAAGCGCCTCTCGTCGGGCGCTCTTAATTACACCTAACGAGCCAAGCCAATTTAAACGCGGGATGGAGCATCAGCGATGATCGTTCCGAAGAGAGAAACAACACGCCGCCGCGTAATCGCATCGCCGCGCGATTCTTCGGATTAAATTCACTGTTCGCACTTCACATTTAAACAACGTGAAGCATATAAATTGCGAAACACGAACTCTCCACGATCGCGTCCGAGAAAATAAATGGGAATTCAAATGGGAATATGATCGACAATTTTAACGCCGCATTTCTTCTTAAATGCGAATTCTCTGTCGCACGTGCGACGCGACACATGATCGAGAGATAGGTACGTGTGTGCGTGTGTGTGTAACGTAGGTACGTTCTACTACGTGTGATAAGATTTACAAGCACGCTCCATATCGTTGGTCACGCCGGTGGTTTCTACGCTCGGAACGCGTGAAACACAGATAGGTACAATACACTATTTCCGATCGTCACGTTTCGAAGATCGTATGCGATATTTACATCATTCTCCGAATATAAAACGTTGCATCAATATTTTGTAGATAACATTTGGTTGTACTGTTTTCATTTATACAATTGATATCTCATGTGTTTCGTCTACAGATTTCTATCTTTTGCCACGGCGATAATTTGAAGGACGTTCATTTCTTTCCATTTCTGGAAGCATTACATAAAACATAGAACGCGCGTGTTTTTCGCAATCGTCAATCAAGCATCGGGGCATCGAACACTATTGATTTTAGATAATAACGCGCCGCGCGGAAGCCTTCAATTTTCTCGACGGGACCACCCCGCGGTCATTAGCGCGTTCTCTCCCTAGCCGTCCGGGAAGAGGCGAGTTGGAAAACTTCTAATCAATGACGCGAAAATAATTATCGCGCAAACTTGACACGTGATGATAGTCTCCGCGCATTGCGATCGATCGCGGTTGCAATTATCCCGTGGGATATACGCCGAGGCCGTTCCGAGGAAGAGAACGAAAGAAGCGTTCTCCGCCTCGAGACGAGGAACTTGTTCCCCGATATCCCCGCGTAAACTTTTTGTTCGCGAAACTGTTTCGCTCGTCATTCGTTCGCATTCCCGATAGATACGTTCTGATAACGTCCGAGCGAATACATCGTCCGACGATCTGCAATGGAGCAAACTCACTCGTTCTCGAAACCACTCGGACTACACGGGATGAAGTTATTTGCGATAATAGAGTGCGACCGCGGTGTATATAAAAAAGATGACGCAAAAGACGACGCTCCGTGCGGAAGAAAAGAAAGAAAGAAAGAAAGAAACGAGCCAATGTTCATCTGCATCGTTGCAGATGGGATTGCAACTACGCTGCATGCTGATTAGAAGGAAGCGGAAAGAGAACGAGATATCGAAGCTCTCGGGTCGGTTGCCAGCGAATGTCTATTCCTGAGATCGTGACTGGTCTATTTCTCTCCCGGTCTTGTTCACGAAAACAATAGGTATTCGCTCTTCGTTAATAAACCTGATGATGGGGAGAACACTAATGAAGCTCTGTGGACTTGCCGTTTCAACTTGATACAGTTCCGCGCAACAGTGTGTTGAAAATTTACGCAATGTAAAACGGACACACGGCTGATGTTTAATTCGCTGTTTATTTCACGCGATAAATTGAATCAGCAACGAGCGATGCGTGTGATAAAAATATATCATCAAATGTAGCGTGTCGGAAACGCTTGATTAACGCTTGCGCATTTACAATTCGTTCCGACGTTGCAAAAGCCAAATAAAAGCACTTAAGTAAAAGTTCGCAGCAGATCGTACAACGATCAAATTTAAACGACTCAGGTTTTCGCAGGAGGCTATAACCATATGTGTCCATTTCGTTAATCTCTTATTCATAAAGACATGTCCTTGACGATTTTTTTCTTATTCAACGTGGAGGACACTGTCGTAATAAGATAATTATATAGCTATTTGCGTTGCCTTCAATTATTTACGTCTCCCGTCTCGAAGGTGCGTTAAATTAACAATGTTATATACTTCGCTCGCGTGCACTTAGCGCACATGTACTTTTAAACTATTTACTTCTTCTTAAGAAGGGCTCAGGTGTGATAATTTAAAAAAGGGTAGAGCGGCCTCCTCTGTCGACATTCCGGAATCCTCTTTAGCATCGCTCATATAATATTCAACGAGCGACACCTCGACGGTGTCGGCTGACGTGTCAGAGTCCAACGACCTATGACATCGAGTAAGAATTATTATGATTCTACGTGCGTAGCGAGCGTATATGAGCGCACGAAGCGCCAATAGGGTTAACGTTTGTCTCGTCCGCAAGGATGATTGGATTGACGGGACCCTAAGCACACGAAATTATTCAATATTAACACACAGTCGGAATTTTTCAAGGAATTGAGCTCGCTGGAAAATTTTTTTTATATTTATCTCATCCCGATAATAACAGAGAGCCGCCTGTTAGAAGAAGATTTTGACTTAATGAAGAGAGCGCAGCTCTCATCTTTATCAGCATGAGAAAGAGATTCACAGTGTTCGTTAGTGGAATGTGTAATAATCTACAACGGTTCGGCATCCTGCAGGTTGATGCGTACAGGAATAATAATGGCGGGTCGTTCGAACTCTCTCAATTAATATGAGCAGAAAAAAGCTTCTTTCGCGGTAAGAAGAAAGAAAGTTATATTACGCTCAAAAAACGAGAGTAAAAAAAAGATTAAAGAATCTTAAAAAAGTCATGTAATTTTCTAGGAACTTTCTGTGTTTAATATGAAGTTTGATATACGATTTTTTAATCAATTTTTTATCAGAAGACGAGCAACGCACACACATGTAATAAAGTTGAAAAATTAGTATCTGCTATTTTTATATATCTATACAGTGCACGGGTTATCAAACGCTGCTATCAAACGAGTCTCGGTGCTCGTTCTTTATATCGTCAGTGAAACGATGCGACTCGCGCTAAAATTCAAAAGACATTCGCACGTACGTATCACGACTAAGAAAAGTAATTCGTCAACTCACCGCGCAATTCATCATCGTGCAGAGGATGAGAATTATCCTGCGACTTCCGTGCATTATCAGATGGGTAGATTTTCTGCTTCACTTGTGATTGTAAATTGTATGTATATGCGTATCTGTCACCGTCAAGAACGAGAGCGTGATTGTTAGGCGTTGCACACCGAGGGTTGCGTGACGACGATATTGAAAGGACGTAAACAAGAAATAGCGCGGTTGCCCTTCTCCACAGTGCGTCGCATCTACGTTTGCGTATGGATGACTGAGGCAAGACTGAACGGACTCCTGGTAGTCGGGCTTTCAGGACGGGAGCAGCAAGAGGAACGGAAAAGCGGCCACAACGGGGCCCATGCTCCCACTTCTTTCTTCATCATACTGTCTTCTGTTTTCTTTTCTTCTTCTTCTTTAAATTCGTTTCTTCGTCGCACGATACGATAGATTCTGAAATAGATTTTAGATAATTTGCATTTAACATTTTATAAAAGCAATTGAATATTTCTTACTTGTAACACATTTCTTGTGCAGACGCACACACAATTATATTGTATATAATAGATTTTCGTATTATCCCCAATTTATTGTACTCAATCATTTCAGCTCGATATGCCGAAGCGATTTAGATGAGCGCAAAAACTCTAAACTAGACCCGTTTTACAAGCGTCATTGAGTTTCTTTCTCGCGTGTGTGAGAAATCGCCAAAATCAGGCTAATACTCGGTCGATCGCCGCGCGACGGGTAATAACAGCTGCGGTTTATGGCATTCTACACGGCTGTAAACGCCGTTACAATTTCAAACAAATGTTATTCTCTCCAGCAGGTAGCCAGCCGGCGGTACCGAGTTAACTCCTGCGAGTTCGTGGTCAGATAACTTGCGGGCCGGCCGGCAGCGGGACAAGCATCTCTATTTAATGCAGGCCGTCGTCGACACACAGACGCACACGGGTATTATGGTCGGTACGGGCGCAATACTCGCGCGCCCGGCCACCCCGAGATCTCAATGAGCGCTAATGGAAAACGTATTTTTCTCCGCTCGCAGTTTTAATACGCTGTACCGTTCAGCTCATTACGCTTTGATTTCAGACCATTCCTCTCATGTACATGTTGTACACACGCATGTGTGCTACAGCGTAGCGCATTTGTGCCTCCACCGTGTTATTTCGTCCCGAAGTCAATTATCAGTCGATAATATGACGAATATAAGCTGAAAGACCGCGCAAGCAGTTCTCAGGCTATATATAGACGTATTTTTTTCTGATTTCGCAATGTGTTCAACGAGCGTTCTGATTTCTTTCGGCCTTCTCTAAAATTACGTTTTTTTCTTCGGCACATTTAAGGAGAAAATTAGGGTAAAATTACTCCTCGTTATATTCTGTGATAAAATTGTTGAATTATAATAATTACGACTTTTTTTTTATAACAGTTCTATTTTTATCACTCAACATTTTCAGAGAAGATTAGTTCACAAAGTGAAATCAGATTTTTAAACGTCCATTTATTCTTACCGCAATTCTAACCGCAATTCTAAAAATCCCGCCTTCGTTTATCGCAAAAGGAAGAAAAACATTCTCTACGCAAAGAGCAGATAGACGCGGAAAAGACGGCGTGAAGAACGATCCGGAGAAGTTTCTTCTCCGGTGGATACATGGAGCGCGTTCTGCGTTTGTGCTTTTCTTCATCGTAACTTTGGTGTTCGCCGGCGTTCAGGTACCGGCCTAGGGCCGGCTATTCGTTTCTTGCATTCCAGGCATATCGTCGTGAACAACCTAATAGCCTTGGTTCGCTTCCCATATCTTTTGTATCCAAATCCTGGAGTTAACTCCAGGTTTACGAGTTTAGTTACAAACGGCTCAAAGCTATGTAAAAAAATACAAATCTTACTTGCGATTACAAGTGAACTCGATAGATCACTAATGTAGACTTTCAATAAGATTCTTTAGAAATGGTTTTAGAAATTCTATAATATTAATATATTTATTTTTCGTAAGTGAAAAAATTTTTTATTATTTTGTCAATCGCGCGAGGAAGAACTGCTTGAATATCAATTGCTTTCGATAACGTAACTGGTTCTCCACGATTTTATTTATCGAATCGGAGCTCCAAAACCCAAGTCAACGCAAAGTCAACGAGCCGTACAAACGGCGAAATAAACGCGACACGCGCAGTTTGCTTTTCCATATCAGCAGTACATACCGTTTATTGTTGCTAATCCATAATGCCGACGAGCGTTCCGTTTTCGAAGCGTGTGCGCTTATTTGGGTGCTGCTCCGTCATTGTGTCATCGTCTCTTTCTTCGCGCTTTCTCGAAAAATTCTCCGCGCGAGTGGTCACAAAATGACGCGACGCACCGTGTCATTTCGTAACGGGAAATCAGCCACGGGAAACACCTGTAATGAGGTAAAGACGGAGATCGGAAAGTGTCACTGGAGTCTGTGTTCTCTTTGTTTCCCCTGTGCGAAAAAGTCACGGCCGTAAAATACGGCGGCGTGGCAAATCGTAAATTTTCATCGAGTGTGCTGCGCGCAACGCGAGCAATAAGGCAATACGCGCGCGCGTATATACACACGCGCGCAGTTACGAATGTTGCACGTTCAAAGGATTCCGTGAGGAAGATACACAGTTATAAACATTGTGCGCGCCAATGAAACATTCATGAAACTAACGCCCGGCTGGCCCATCGCATTTCACGTTTTACAACGACGCGCGCTGCAAGTGCTTACGAGCGCTGCGCTATAAATTCTCCGTTATTCCGAGGCGTAAGTATTGCACATACGACAAATTATGCGCACATCTGTATAAACTTGCTTAACTCGAGAAACTTGGAAGTCTTGCTTTTGACGCGAAATCCCAGCAGGTTCAACAGTCGAGCGAATTCCTAGGAAATTAATCGATTCAATATATTAATTTTTATGCGAATAAACCTGATGATAATAAATCTCTAAAGTTTTTTGAAATATTTGTAATTGATGAGGTGACACACCCCTTTGCGCTTATGCGCACCCGCAAGGTAATCAGAAAGCAAGAGGGAAGTAGAACAAGAGAAGCATGTCGATCTGGCCTCATTTATCTTTTCTCAGCAAAACATTCGGTTTATATATTATATATATATATATGTGCATACACATACATATTACTTGTTATCCGTGCGAGTATCAGCGGGATGCGGTTAATGACGATAATGTTATCCTTCCCTGTCTTGTTATATTCCTCGGCGGGCTCCTAATTATATTCCACCAGATTATAAGTGCTACGAGCATCGCGCCTTAACAATAAATTGGCCGTGATTTGAGACCGTCTCACACTCTTCGAGTTTTCGTTGATTTATATGCTAATATAATTTGATTTTGCTTATTCTGTCCTCGCCCGTGACTCGTGAACTACAAAATTACCACACACAATTGAATTGGCTTGAACTTGAGTCATACTTTACCAGAAAATGAAGATATTTTTACCATTAAAACACCGTTCCGTGCGACCACGTGTTGTGTCATAAAGGATATGTCATAGATCTGCGATATATTGTCGAACCACCGCGTAATCGCGGATAATTATGCATACGAGATATCGCTGTCGAGAAAAATCGATTTTCATCACGCCCTCTGTAGTCTATATCGTGAACTCTATTCGAAGCATCAGAGTCGGTAAGAAGCTCAACTCTGACCACATGGAATGATAGTAGATATATTTTCATGCTGCAATAGAAGTTATTAAATATTACACGATGAAATCTGTTCAATTTGTGAGAACAAAAGAAGGTTCTCACAAGAGAAGGTTCTTAAAAAAAAAGACCATCGCGAAGCGAAGCGAAGAAACATTAAGCTAGCATTCTCTCAGGCTCTTGTTCCAAGAAGTATATATCAAATCTTATATTACATATCAAATATCGTTTCTTTATATAATAAAATATAAAGAAACGGAATGTTTCATGTGTGTGTTACTTGAATAAAATAATAGATGAAATGTAATTAGTCATACGTAAACGTATGTTTAAACATTGACTTAGCGCGCCACTGTAGCGAATCCGACTCGGCGAATATTCGAATGTTCCCGCGTAAAACGCGCTACGCAGGTGAGCCAACGCATATCGAACTGGGATTACGTATCGTTTGTATGTTGCGTCATATTGCGCGCAGTGTTCCGGAATCGCGTTGTCGCGAATCTCGTTTTCAAAGCGCAGAGAGTTTCCGTCATCAAATGTCGCGTACCGAAATCAAATCGTCGCCGACCGGAACAGGAGCGACGGTCCCGTGAGTCGCGCGCGACGCGCAAAAAATTCCTAACCGCGCGCGTGTGTCGCACGCGAGAACATCGCGCGTTCGTCGCGGCGTAGTGCTGCGCGTTGCGTGTGTGTATGTGTGCGCGCGCGTTGTGTGTTGTGTTGTGTTGTCATTTGTTGTTGTTGTGTCAACTCGCGTCAACGTCGATTGTTCGCTGTTGTTAGCGCGAACGAGCTCAATCGCGCTCAAAATGGCGTGAACCAGATCCCGCGCGCACTTTTAAGGTTAACTTGGGCCTGCTGTTGGCGCGCGGATTTTTTGGCGGCGAGCGCGCGGAACAACATCCGTTGCTGGTCCGTGACGCGTGACGGCCTACATGCTCGTCGTTCACGTTCGATGTCCACAAGCACATTTTCCATGCCACGAGTTACATGAGTTATGAAGACGGAATGCCCGCAGGCGGTACAAGTCGTTTCCGCGGTTACTCGTCGCGGATGTCGGAACGACAACAGCTCGCGCTACTTCTGCAAATGTCATCTCAGGAAATGATATCAGGTGAGGAAGAAAAATTAAAGAAATGGATGAAAAATGTTTTTTATCTGGAACCACCATGTGTAGAGAATTGTTGCGAATGTGCGAGCAAACAAACGCAAAGCGTGAAAACGTGACGCTTATTACACGTATATATAGTTTACGGTGGTTGCGGTTTGCGGCGCTACTTTCCCGCTGGAAAGTCGCGCGCGCTTTTCTCTCGCGCGATATATGTATATATACAGTATGTCTCTCGCATCGATGACACGTGCCACGTGATTTCGGTGCGATTATCTCTTGTAGTGTAGACATGTACACCCAATAGCGCAACTCTGTTGTCATTCACGTTTGAGTTGGTTTGTGAGTAGTGAAGCCTGTATTAGAAATGCGCATGTGCGTAATCAGAACCTCATCCTGTAATGTCACCTTGATCTTTCTCTTTTTCTCCCTCTCTTTTTTCCTTTCTCTCTTTCTTTAATTAAATCACATATCCGACACTTATTACATTTGATTTACGTTACAGTTATTGAATATACTACCCTGGTTACGATTGTCAATAACTCTCTCTTGTTGTCATCTAATCTCAGCAAGAGCAAAAGTATACACAAGCTTTGACAATGTTTCTTTTTTATTTCATGTTACCGTTTGCGCGTGAATTTGGCGTGAGACAAGAGCGCGGTTCCTGATTCTCGATATCGCAACGAAAAGGAATAAAGAAAGGCGATGGTCGAAACTGTGAAGGCAATGTTCTCAGATCGCAACGCATGTGCAGTAGCGCCGGCTCCGTACATTTCCTCGCATCGGAGATACCTTGTCCCTTAAGGGAAGAGCACGAGAAACTTCAAAATTTAAAATACAAAAGATTTTATTATCTTTTATAAAACAGTAATTGAGTTTTTATCACTTGTTCGCGATAGCAGACTTATTGCATCAATAAGAGCAACAGAACAAGGCAAATTTGCAAAGGATCTTATTGTGCATTAAATGTAGCTTATTATTCATAAATTGCGGATGCTTGTTTTGAACTTATTCAAGAATTTCTGTTGCGTCGAGCTCAGTCATGTGGTCGGTAATAATATAAATCTTTGGATATGCGCGTGAGATTTGTCGCACGATCTGAGAACGGTGTCTCCGGATGAAACACGCCGCAATGTTATCGAAAACGATCTCAGCAGAAAGTACTTCTTGGAAAAAAAAAAGATTACACATGGAATGCCTTAAATGTTAAAGTTTTAACGCGTGCGGGCTTGAATGGGAAAAAGAAAATTAAAATGTATATCAAAGGAGTATAAGGTTCTTTATTTTAAATTTTCTTTATCTTTGCAATAAATAGAATTATTTTAATTTCCACTAAATATTTGTGATGAACTACATAAAAAGAGTATGTTGCGTCTAAATAATTGTTTCATTCCTTTTGCTGTCGTTTTATTTTTTTATATGTCATATTGTTCATTTCCTCCTTTTGTATTATTCCATGTTTCACGGGAACATAAAGAGTTACTTCTTTTTTGCGAATAAGCACTTTACTGAAATTGTTTTCGCTCGTGTCATATGCGCGCGCAGAAATGTCTATCCGGAGATGCTATATATGGCCACCAGTTTGCGGGAGACCGTATTCGCGTATACATACATTATACGGGAGGGACTTGCTTAAATGTACGGTCTTTCTCTGACGTACCGTTAGATGTCGCCGTGCATGCCTTTAAATCGAATCCCGCAGTTCCACCCGCGTTAGCGTAACAATCCCCTCGTTAGTTCTCGCGAGAATCAAAGAAAGTTCCGCCTGGCACTATCGTTGTCGGCTTTACGGCCACCGGCGGGGCACGGGGGGAGGGGGGGAAGGGAAGAGTGATCGAATATCGCAACATCGACCGGATGTGCGAGGACAAGGAGCAGCCGTAACACCGCCGGAGTTTCATCATCGATGCACACACAAACTTATTTCGGACGAAAATAAACGAGACGGATTTTCATCGAAAAAGCATCGCCGAGGCAATTATCAAACGCGTTTTGCGAAATGTCTATACAAAATGTCTTTACGATTATACGCAATTGAAATTTCATCCGGTGCGTTATCCCATCGTTAATTATCGTTAATCAATTACAGAATTCCACGGATTAGATACAAAAGATTTTAAAAATTAAAAACAAAAAAACAAATTTGGAGTAATCGAGGAGCCGCAAAAAAAATCTGTTTCCATGCGAGATTGACAAGTCACGCAATAATGATACCGACAGTTATTACATTACGTGTAAGGTGGTGTCCTCGTCGGGGATCGAATTCACGCAGAGGACCTTTGTTAAATCACCGAGAAAAGAAGCACTCATGAGAGACGCAATCAGCGGCCGAAAATTCGATCGAGATACATATCGCACCGAAATATCGTCGTTTACGAGACTCGGTTGCGAAAAATTCTCTAACCTTTCCATTCGGCGCGCCATTGTGTTGTACCGAAAAGGCGTACGCAATAGATCCGTCGTAAGATCGCATGATCGCTCGCGGGGCTGTTTCGCGGAAAAGATCCGACCCGAAAAGCTCGACCCGAAGACTTTCTTTCTAGGAACTCATTCGTAGGAACAGACGTTACAGGCGCTGCTGGTTCATCCGACGAGAGTGTAACAGCCGGTCCTGACAATCCCTGTTCTCCTGCTGAAAGGAGTGGAGCGACAGCGCCGCCTTCGAGCGAACAGGATCAACAGCAGCAGCAACAACAACAACAACAACAACAGATCTACCAGCAACATAATAACGCGCAGTGCCAACAGCAACAGCAGCAACGCGCAGCAGGAAGTGTCGCAGCCGTTGCATCGCACGTTGCTGAGAACAGTGGAGCCCCCTGTGAAATGCGGAGAACACCACCGCAAAATAAAGGTGAGAGTCTCTCCTTTTTCTCCTCTCTGAACATTTATATTTTTATTTGTTCAGAGCTCCGCCTGATTTTGCAATCGAACAAGATAAGTACACGCACAGGTTGGTAAACGAGAACAGATGAGTACAAATGCAACGTAAAATGCAAAACGGATGAAAAACAGATAAAAAAACAATTTATAATAATTGCACACTCTGTGTGAAGAGAATTGTTTATTTAATTTGAGCGTTTGTGTGCGGAGTTGTTTATTAATAAAATTACTTATGTAACTCTTGTATGTCCGCAACATGTAAGAATTTTTTTGCAGTCGTCGCTCTTTGCTTATTAAAGTTATTAAACAGATGTGTGAAAAAAAAATTTATAATAACTACATAAGGAGAATTTCTTGTCGCTGATGCACTTGAGCGTTTATGCAGAGTGGTTTATCAATAGAACTGTTTATGTAATCTTCGTAACTCTTTGTAACACATAGATAAAGAAAGATTTTAGCCGTTTCAACTCCTTACATTAAATTTATTAAACAGAAAATAAATGAGATTCGCGTTTCGGGGACTCGATATCAAGTCCAGTAATTCTACCGAGGTTTCGCATTTGATGTATTGCGTTTGCTTTGCGGTTTGCTTGCAAAACGAGCCTCTTATCGCCCATTGTCTCGTTCTTTGGATGCAAAAGAGTCTATAATTTATGCATAGACTTTCAATAATTACCAACTTATTTCGCATGCAAAGCAAGCACGGGGCAATGTGGAGGACACCTCGCTTTGCATGGAAAGTCCGGTTTTCCTTGGTTTATCGCGATTATTTTTATCACACTGTAAAAATAAACGAATCTGCTCGCAGGTTCAAGAAATCTCGATCGTATACTGTTTCAATTTTACAAATTTCAGTTTTTTTATTCGGAGTTACTTGACCTTGGCGACACCGGTGAGAAGGTCAAGGTTGTCGGGAGGAGGTTTAGCTGCAAATAAAATTTTTCAGCGACACGATAGCGTCAAACAAATTTACATCATCGTCAGATTTACATCACTTCTACGGTGGAAACGAGCGATCAACCTCGCACCGAGTCGGATAACGATAACGTACACAGAAAGAGGAGTAGTGTTTAATTAAAGATGACATTCTCAGATAGTGACGCGATGCGTCACATCGCGTTACGTGGATACCGCTCCATGCGAGTGCGACTCTGAAGACGAGACACGATATACAGTCGCTAATGAGGCGTTCGTGAACGAGAGGCCAGTCGCTTCCTCTTCACCCGCACTCGTTGCACAGTTATACAGTTAGCCACGCAGTGTGTTCGAGTCGTGTTCACCACGATTGTAATGTGCAACCTATCAATGCAACCGTGAGATTCAAAGCAGACTTGTATTTGATGGAGCGTCTCTTCTCTCTTGGACGCGATCACCTTTGCGATAAAATCGACCGACCACGTGGCTCGGCGCGTGTCTTATCTCTTTCACAATCGTGTGTGCATCGTCGTCGTTGTATCAACGCCGCGATTAGGTTTGTAAAAACCGAGAGTAAACTCATTTGAGAAGAGAACACTCATTTTCTATTCTCCTGATTAGCAAGAGAAAGCGTGCGTGTATGTGTGGGTGCGTGTGTGCGCGTATGCGTGCGTATGTGTGTAAAAGTGAGAGTGACAGTGAGATAACACAAAAGAAGCGAATAGGATAAGAGAAAAGAGCAGTGGCATCGAGTAGAAGAGAAAGAGAGAGAAACGAGTCGGCCAAGAAGGAAGAGAGGAAAAAAGAGAGGGAAGAAGAACTCCACCAGAGAGGGAGAATGCTGACTGGCAAGTACGTGGGACACGTTTGCGTTCACTGGCTGCGTCCATCGACACCAGTAGGGTGATCGCACCTCCGAAAGGGGTCTAACTCAGGAATAGCGGAGCGCGACGCATCAATCGACGCACCGATCGACAGAAGGTTTCCAACGGCGCGTCTTTTGTACTTAAGATCCCGCCAATCGTGTGTGTGCGCGCGTATCGGGAAGCGACGATCGATCTTCGGTATGCAATTACACGCATTATTGATTAATCATCCGACACATATCTCGCACGCATATTTTCTACACTCATTAGTCGCAATCGAATATCATATCGCAATTTTTTTCGATTGATATTTGTGACAAATTGCGCAAAATTGTGCGATCGCTCGTGAAATCACATTCGAATCGAACGCACTCAATGATTTAACTAGCAGATAAGATTTGTCGGTTTTTAAGAGTGCATTTTGTACGGTAAGTTCAGATTTTAATATATAAAAAAAAAAATACTTCGATTATTAATTTGTAAAATTACGTGTTCAATCGTACAAGATTATATGCGTGAGACTTACACAAGTACGTAAAAACGTTTGTTTACATTTCTAATAATACGTGTGTGCGTTGTGTAACTGACAGATTAGATACTGTACAACGTATCGTATAACGCGATATTTCACATTGATAAAATAGCATTATCGAAAATAGCATTATTGCGGTACGTATCTTTGTTTGAATGTCGCTGGAGCGGATATCTTTCTGCTTTGTTGCATGTGTGTGTGTGTGTGAGTTTTATGCGAATGCTTGTGGAAAAAAAAAGACATGTACACGTAACTTTGCGCGTTTGTACACGCGCGCAAACTTTAATATATCGACTGTAATTAATCAGCTTGAAAGTGATCATGAATAGTTGATCATTTAAAAAAAAAAAAAACTATCGTGGCCTTGACATTTCCTTCCTCCGTTTTAGAATTTGTTTTTTACCCTGCAAATTGCTTGAGAAATCCGGTTTTCTTTTTTTTCTCGCTTTAATAATAAGCGAGAGCTTCCAAATAAATAATAATTTTAAATGAATATCGCATATGTGTTTCTGTAACTATATATGTAGTTTGCTTTCTGTGACGACACACCAATATGCAAATGCGCGAGCATAAAAGCGTTGAAAGACGATTCCGAGTCTTGTGATAAAACTTGGGTGAAACTTGAATTAAGTCGACTAGATCAATTATAAGCGTGCAGCGATAACGCGATGTTGCGTCATTAGAGTCAAGGATCAAGTTTTTCTTAGTGTTTCATTCTTGTTATCGTGCGGAACACGCTTATCACAGAATTGTTACAAAATAAACCAATAAACCTCTCTTACAATGACTGACTTCAGAGTCTTATTTGATTTGTATCTCTTTTGTGTGTAAACCTTACTCAATGAAATATTACATTCCATTATCGTGCGTGAAAAGTCAGTGAGACTAGCTGAAGTAGTTGAAACGGATTGATTAAATATTCTATACAAAAAACTGTGTGTGTGTGTGTGTGATGTTAGAAATGTGTGCCAACTATTTAGAAATGAATAATTGTTGAATTCTATAAAAAAATTATTTCTCTTGTACATTGTTAATTTGCGTGTGTATTATTATCTTAATGCGATCGATCTAGAAGAACTAATAAAAAGTAATCGGATTGAGGAACTTCCATCTTTTTCTCGGAACATCTCTTGATTAACAGCATTACTTGGGATGAATTATGACTGTGTGAAATCCTCTCTTGATTTTTCTGTTTCTCTTTCTTTTCATGCGTCTTTTTCTTCCGTTTCGCCACATTTATTATTAAACTGGCACAGTCGCACTTGTACGCAATCGAATGTAACATAAAAAAATGTAGTGCCATCTTGTTGTTCTATTTTTGATCTTGTTGCTCTGGTAATCTTGCGCAAATCGATGACGGGGCGACAAATTAGCAGCAAGCACTAAATTTAAATGTTTTATTCAATTGTGCTGAAGCGGCTAGTATTAGATTAATCAATGTTCCTTTCCTTTCTTAAGCTTATTTCTACTACTATATATAATGCAGATGCGTTGCGCTGTTTCCGGAAATCTGATTTCTACAATTTCATTGTTTCCCAATTAAATGACGTTTTATTCTTTTTTTTTTTTTTTTTTTTTTTTTTTGTACCGGGCAGTCTGGAAGCTCGCCGAGGGTGACGCTCCGGCTCAACCAGGTGCGAGGAACAAGGGATGAGAAGAAAGGGACGGGTGCTTCGAACTCCCGTCAAGGCGGCATAACCGCACAAGTACGCACTGTCATATAAAATTAGAGTCTTTGAACTGGACTGGATTTTAGAGAAATATGTTAAAAACATTTATAAGGAACGATCATAATTTTAATTTAGTTTAAAAAATTTTAATATAATATAATTGTTTTAGCAAAATATTTAAATTGTCTCGATCAATCAATTTTAATATTAATAGAGAACACACATGCAGGGTCAAGGTTCAATGGAAACTTCGTCGAAGACGTCGGGCAATGCGTCATCGGGAAGCACAAATGCCGCTTCGAACACTGGCACATCGGGCAACACGTCCTCTAGTGACAGCGGTGATGTGTACGAGTTCAAAAGCTCGAAAGAGCCAACGCCGGTGAGAGGCGCAAGCACATCTCCGAATCCTAATCCGGATAAAGACAAAGATGGTAGCGGCAAACCTTCAGCTAGCCAAGGTAGTCAGGGAAGTGGCAATAATGCGGCCACTACCGGCGGTTCGTCAACATCGTCCAGTGAATCGACGACGGCACCATTGACTTCCGATGAAGCTTCAGCCGCGACGACGTCGCCATCGTCGAAACGTACTTTCGAGAGCGGCGACAATACGGAGGAGCAAGACGATGAAAATCGTCGGAAGAAACGAAAAGACACTGAAACCGCGAAAGAAAATACAAAAACCAACACAACGGGACGGCAAAATACGAGTAGAAGCGCTGCCAGTAGCGGAGAAAAAGTAAGAATCATACAAAGACTTTGATTGCGCACGAGCTTTTTGTGATGATGTATTTTACAATATTCAAATTGTTTGCAGTGTACCAAGTCGGGTAAACAAGGATCTGGAACAACGTCTGGGAAAGGGAATCAAAATGCGAGCTCCGTCAATGCGGACAGAAAGAGTCCCAGCACCTCTTCTATGGCCAGTAGTCCGAAACCTTCGAATACTCCCAGTTCGACAAACACGAAAACCGCTACCCCAGCGCCGTTGGAATCCGACAGCGAGGAAGACCGACTGAAATGCTCCGATTCTAATTCCGCTCCCAAAGTACCACCCTTGAAAATAGTTATTCCGCAGAGTACGGCATCGGAACAAGAGCAAGGCAATAGAAACGGTAAAAATATTACAAATAGAAGTCATCAGTTGCCCTACGTAGTTGCGAGCTCGAACAGCAACGATTCGTTAGAGAAAGATCAAAGTCAATCGGCCAGCGGTACAACCAGTCCTACGGAAGGCAGCACTAGTACGAAAGGGGAGGATAAAAAAGATTTTGGTGCGATTTTGCACGGGGAGGAAAGATCGACCCATCATCAACGGGTGTTGAGAAGTTCACACAGGTGAGAAAAAAATCGAAGCATGTGAAAATCTGTCGATTACGGATTCATACTTGAAGTGTAACCGCGTCACAATTCTAATTGTGTTATTACAGAACTGGAAATGGCAATAACGGTTCCACGGTGCAGAAAGAAAGTACACCTTCATCGGGTAATGGAAGTTATTCTAATTCGTCGCCCTTGCCAGCTAACGCTTCTATGGATCGGTCAAATAATTCATCACCATTACAAAGACATCACTCACCGACGCCCGAGACAGCCGGATCCGACGCTAGTAAAACTAGTTCGTCGGAATCCGCTAATACAGGGACCGCCTCGAAATCCAGTGCAACTGTGGAAAAATCGGACAAAAATATAGACTCCACCGGAAAGAACCAAAAGGATAGCAATGCGGAAACCGTAGAGAATGTGTCGTCAGTGACATCCTCTGCGATATCCAACACCAACACACCGGCACCACCTGTCGAGCTTCATCCCAGGAAAAGAAAGATGAAACCTAATAAAGAAGCGCAACAGGCGGCTGCTACAGCCGCTGCTAACGAAGCGGCTGAAGCTACTAGTACGGGACCAGAAATTCATCCGCACGATCAACCAATTACCAATTGTTATCAGCTATTTCTAAATATTAGAAAACAGGTAAACTATGAAAAAAGCTCGCAAGTGTTTTTAACCACACGATTAAAAAATAGTAACTTTGAATAATTAATGCATTTGTGTAAGAAGAATTTCTAATTATCTTTTACAGATCGAGAGAAGACGAAAAGGTTTATTTCCAGTACAACCGAAACCTCCTCAAGGTTTTAAAGATTATCTGATGAATCGATGTACATATGTGTTAGCTGGCAATGTGAAGCACGAGCCAAATATTAATCCACCGGTTGGTCTACACGCGGCTATGAAAGATCTGTACGTTGAGCAAGAAAAGGAGCGATATCGTCTTAGAATGCAACATGTCGTTGAAAAGGAGAAATTGGTTCTGTCAGTGGAACAAGAAATCCTCAGAGTTCACGGTAGAGCAGCCAGAGCGCTCGCAAATCAATCTCTTCCTTTCTCCGTTTGTACGATTCTCAAAGATGAAGAGGTTTATAACGTTATCACACCGGAACAAGAAGAAAAAGATAGAAATGCAAGAAGTAGATATAACGGCAGATTATTTCTAAGTTGGCTTCAGGATGTGGATGATAAGTGGGAAAAGATAAAGGTAAATAGACAATTTTGTTTTACTTAGGTAGTTCAAAACAAAATTTAATATACACTCACTTATGAATCTCCACTTTTACTGATAACCATTTCTCTTTACTGAAAAATAAATTTCTACAGGAGGGTATGTTGTTGAGACACCATAATGAAGCGGATTCTTTACACGCGGTTCAACGAATGCACTGGGAGTGGAAATTAAAGGAAGTGGGACTGTGTGAATCTAAAGTAACTCCTCAAATAGAAGATGTTCATGTTCCAATGGTGCATGTTTCAGATGATTTCGATTTGTTACCAGCTTAGTGTACACTTGTATCTGTATAAGTTTTCTTACATCTAGTTTTCTTTTGGAACAACTTCGAGGACAATGGCTTTAATCTGTGATCTCTATCAATATACGCATCTCTGTTATCATGTCATTACCAAGTATGTTATAAGCAAACATTTTTAAAGCAACACAATGAACTGCAAAAAAAAAAAAAAATAATTTGAAGTGACAAACGTGTATCACATTACGATATACGTACAGATCGCACGGAAACGTGAAATATAAAAAACAATTCGAGACTAAATTAGAAAAAAAGCGATTGAAAATTTTATCAAATAGACAACAGTCATGTACTTGCAGTTATTTACCTTTTGACAATAAGTGACATCCAGATTTTGGCACACAACGTGCCAGAAAGTTAGGAAAACATTTCTTTATAGTTGAAATAAAGTAACACCCACACATTTCTTGATTTACATGAATAAAATACACGTTTTATCAATATGTGCCTTGAATTTGTGTCATTAGATTTGGTCATAACATTAGAGGACTGGTTTTTTCTCTGCACTATGTTACTCTTGTTCATTTAAAATAAAACACTTGTATATTCAAGCTTCGAAGAAAAAAAGATACAAGTGCAGCGAAAAGAGCAGAACTAATGGTAATTTTATAGAATGCAGTATATTCTTGACAATGGAATTTTTCCAACATGTTTTCATGAAAGCAATGAATGTTTAAAGGCGCGAATGAAAATTTAAATAACACCAGAATTCTTTGAAATTTCGAATTCGAGCGGTGAAATATGATATCGCACTTATATTCAAACTGTATGAGAAATTAAAATTGCTAATAATAACGATGTAGTACATGAGAAATCAGTAAGTTACAGTACTGCCGCGTTTTATGCGGGCAATTTAATATGTACAGCATATGAGCGTTTCGGTGTAGAAATATTTCCAGAATTGGATAAAAAAAAAAAAAAAAAAAAAAAAAAAAAAAAACGTATATAAATGTCATGTGTTTTGATTAAATGAAGTAAAAAGGTATACTACTCGTGAAGAGAAAAAGATATCTTTAAAACAATTTTTTTGTGCTTACCAATAATTATCATTTTTCCCTTTATTTTATTCCAGAAATCTTGTAGGCTAATAAAGTCCAAGGAAATAAGTAAAATTATACTCTCGCATGTTGTGTAGTTACAAACGTTTAATTACTTTTTACTACTGTCATCTTTATATTCAGTATTTACAGCAACTGTTTGATTGTTATTATTACCTAATTTAAAATCTATTGGTTTGTCATATCCCATTATTTTGATGTAATGACTAGAATCCCGAAAAAATCTTTGCTCTAAGAATAGAGGAGTATCTTTTACGATGCAATTTGCAAACATGCCAGTTACATCTGGTACTCTTACATCACCTGGACTAAATGTGAGCTGAAACACAGTATTTTTACTAAAACTGATACTTACATAAACAAACAATTATCATGCCCATTTGAAATATTAATAAACCTTATTAATATACCTTTTTTGTACGAAGAAATAAACTATAAGTGTATGCGGTGTATTTGTCTTCTTTTTCATCATAATACAAGTATGTTACGTATTTCTTTGTTATCAAATGTATTAACAAAGGAGTACCCACAGCTATAAATCCAACACATCCAAATATGCCTAAAAAAAATCCTATATTGCCAGTTTCCATAACTTTTAAATAAAAGGCAGGCTGGGCTAACAAGCCAGCAGCTGATGATATCAGAGAAAAAGTTTTGAGAGCTCTGATCTGTTTCGTTAAAGTTCCATAATAAATTTCAATCTTTTCCGAAGGCGCTTTATCAGATTCTTTGACTGAGAAATATCTTGTATTGTGCACTACAGGAAATCTCTAGAAAATTGAACTGGTATTAATAAAAAAAACATCTTCCACCGTCTCGGTGTAGTTTATTTTCACAAAGTGTCACTGAAACTATTTTGTTCTAACCTTAGGAGTGTAACAATTAGGCGCAACGTAGGTTAAACTGCCCAAAAAACATTGTTTTTGGTTGAGCGCGCACAGACGTAAAACCAATGCCATTATTTAAGAGGATATTGTCGTGTAGGTAATGTGTATATAATATTTACATTCCGGTAATAATAAATAACCTGAGGACTCAAGATTAATAATCTTTCCTCAGATAAGATACAGCAAAGTATCCTGCCTGCCTGCAGTATCCTGTTTGATAAGCGTGAAATCATAGTTCGTTCAAACTCCGATAAGAGTCTCTGCATATCTCCTGTCGAGTCTGAACAGACCTATGCTTTATTGGGACCCCCAAACTATTTTACAGCTATTGTCCGTATTTATATTAATGCAATAATTACAATTGCTGCTAACAATTATTTTACAACGGGTTGAATTATAAGTAATCGAATAAATGGAACAGAAATATTATGTAACAGCAAGAAAATGTATTTTTTTACAAAAAGACAGAACTCTGAAACATCAGTAAAATTACACGCTACTGAAGGCAGATGCACGTCTGCGCTAGCATCGCAAAGCAGCAGCATCGCAAGTCCCTTTCGCGGAAAGATATATGTTCGGAAGTGAAGTGCCTTTTTTCCTTGTTTTCGTTTACATTGAGTCCTTGTCGCGGTGCACATGGTCACACGAGGATATGAATTAACGCGCGTCGCTGTCTCAACAACAACAAAAACGTGTCAGATGCGAGGAGCGGAACAGCCGTAAGCTGGGGCGATATCTCGTAGGGTGACCAATTCTAACCTCGTTTTGACGGTAACATGAAGTCGGGTAATACGGACAAGCATAGAGGCGCGATACTCCTAAAACAGGAGGAAAATGAACAAGTGTTCCAGCTGATAGGAAATCGATGCCAGGTAAGTGCTCTTTTCTTTGTGCGATCACATTTGTATTGTCGACTCGTGCACATATTTCAATATTGATCTACTGGTCCAACCAGTTTTCAGCACGATTTTCGGCACGTTTACTTTGTTCTGTCGGTTCTCTTTTAATTCCATTTTCGTATATTTTACATTATATTCAAACGTATCGTTTCTTTGAACGTGACCGTATTTCTAGATAGATCAGATTTTACTAGTAGATATGTTTAGTGTGCGTGCGTGAGTACGTTGTGCGTGTGCACGGCGCGCGCGTGTGTGCGTGCAAAATTGCGAACACATGAGACAGAGGTTTGATGACTCAAAAATGCGTAAATAGAAACAATTATTTTGTTCGTTACATCCTGCTTCATAGAGATATGTGGTAAATATGTGGTAGATATGTGGTGATGTAGCAAAATATTAATTTGATAACTGAAATATACTTTGGTGAAAATATGATATTACACGTGTTATCCGTGTGAATGCAAAATAAAGATTTATATTGTTTTTGTTATTTAAGTTGTGTAGCTATTTTGATACTTAATTTATATGTAAATAAAATTAAAAGATATAATTTTTAAAAAGATTCGAATATTAAGTGTATATATGATTGTTGTAGCACACATAAGTGCTTATGTGTTTGTTCTAGTGTTTGGCAGCTGGTATTATACAATTATATTTGACTGAACCTCCTTTACATCGAGATTGGATTAAGAAGACTACAGGTATCATTACTCTAATAAGAGACAATCCAAGACGTAGTTTCTTTTTGCGATTGTATTGTTTGCAAAAGAAAGCGATGTTGTGGGAACATGAAGTTTATAATTCAATGGATTATAAAGCACCGATGTCATATTTTCATACATTTGAAGCAGAAGATTGTATGGCAGCGTTTAATTTTGCGAGCGAGACTGAAGCCATCACACTAAGGTATATGTCAAGAGAATGAACGGAAATGTTGTCATAGACAATCAATTAAAATACATATCTGTTAAACAGGACACTCTTAATGCCTTTTTTCCAGAAATATACTTCTTGGTAAATTGCACGCAAAACGTCAGAGGAAGCAAGAAAGGAAAGCAAAAGAGGGACAACTTAGTGGTCCGTTTTCTTGGAAAAATCAAAGTGCTGCGTCACCTCACAATATTACATCGAGCTCATCAACTAATTTATCGAATGGCGCGCCTACCACAGTTGGAGTTAACAGGAGTGCTTCGAGCAGTTCGATGTATAAAACTAAAAAGAAAAAGAACGAACAAGATCTTAAGCGCAAATTGACTAAAGACGATATTGGTCTTCCTTCTAATTTCAGGTACGAATAAAGCTTCCTATCATTTTTTACACTAATTTATGAACATGTGTATATGTTCCAATTCTTTTGCAGGCATGTAGCGCACTTAGGATGGGATGTAAATAATAAAGGCCTGGAATTAGATTCCGTAGACTCTCAGTTACAACAGTTTTTTAATAATGCTGGTGTATCGGAGTACGAACTACAAGATAAAGGCACTCGGAAATTTATTTATGACTTTATAGAAAGAAACGGCGGTATGAGCGCAGTGCAAGAAGACATTCAACCAATTGCTAACCCGAGAACTAACAATCAGCTTCCATTGCCACAAAAACAGGATTATCCTCCACCTATTCCCGCACGAACAATACCTGTAAGTTTTATATCTTAATGTTATACTCAACAGTACATTAGTATTGTGCATCAATAAAACCATTTGTATTTCAGCATCAAACACGCAGTGCTCCGCCTTTGCCCCCGAATCGTCATAGCGTATCTTCTGTATCACTAAACATGCCACCTAGCGTGCCTGCGAGTGCATCTCCGAATGCTTCCTCCACTATGCCACCAGCACACAAGACCTTACCGTCGAGACCTCCTCCACCTATTGTAACTATAGCACCGACTTTACCTCCACCTCCGCCACCGCCTCCACCAGCTCCTCCCTCGAGAACTAGTTCGAATATTCCCGCGCCACCGCCACCGCCACCTTTACCGGATACAAGTAGTGTCAACAATACGCCAATTAATACGAATGCTACTAATAACAATAATGAGGAAACGATATCTGATCTCAGGCCAATGCTAATGGAATCTATCAGAAGCGGCACAACTTTAAGGGTATGTAAAATACTTCAATTTCTTAAAAAATGTAAAAAAACACTGATGTATATGTAACATGCATATTTCAATCTGAGCAATTATATTACAGAAAGTTAACAAGACGGAAATGAAACCACCGATGGTTGAAGATTCAAGAGGAGAGTTACTACGACAGATACGTGAAGGTATCGAACTAAAACCCGTTCCGAACGAAGTGAAATCAAATGCGACACCCGCACCACGTGGTGGTTTAGCTGACGCGTTATCCAGAGCTCTGGCTGAACGATCTCGTGCAATCCACAGTGAAAGTGAAGACGAATCAACTAGTGATACTAGCGACGACGACGAATGGGACGATTAAATCCTGATTAAGTTGGGAACTTCAGATTGTATGTCTACATTCAAGCCATATATGAAAATTTGTTGCATCTTTATCATATTTATTTTTCGTATTTACTACGAAGAGCGTTATATACAAACATATATAATGTTTCAGATAATTAAAAAAAAAAGCAACAATAACATACACGTATACCCGCTGTGATAAATATATTATTGATAAAAAAGAACGATTAACGAAGCTATAAACGTGCAATGTAAATAATCTTGAATTTTATTATCCAAAGAAGAGTGTAAATCAGGATAAAAAAAGTATTTAAAAGAAACTACTTAGATGTATAATTGAGAATAAGAGCGCACTATGTATATGAATAGGGCAGGTAAGGGTAAGCAAAAATTATTTCAATATTTTTAAAGAGAATAGAAAGTGAGAGACAGAAAAAAAGAAAAAGAGGGACATCAGCGAGTGATTAACGAAGTTGCACTACAAAAGTATTTATATATTGTCTCTGATAAGTAGAAAAATTTGAACAATACGAACTTTTTGTATGTGTAGCAATATCTTCGATCTAGAAATTACTCTTGTTTTTGAAAGAGGTTTTACAAAGTTGAGATATATAACATTCAGCTAGTAATAGTACGTTCAGCAGCGTTTCCTTTTGAGACTCACTCATATTCCTTACAGTCTTGTACCCAACTTTTGTTTAAAAACTTTCGCCAAAATATCGTGTCTTTTCCAAGATATTTAACTCTATTAAACTAAATATTCGGTATAAAGATTACATTCGAGCGTCTTGCTGTATAAAATTTTACGTATATATATTATATATATATGAAGGAATATATAGTGATATATGTTAGAAAAAAAGATATATTTTTCTAAACTTAGTTTCTATGTAGAAGAATGCAAATTAAAAAAAAAGTACTAGAGGGAAGTAGTGCTCTCCAACTTGCCCTGTCTATACATACAATCTACGAAATTTAAACGAAAGAATATTATACAATATATTATTATAAACATTTCAAAAATGTTTTCAATTATTTTAAAGGTATGCTTTTTACTGAATATAATTTAAATTAAGAAAATAGGTAGTGAATCATATTTATGTTCTATTATATATACTGTCCTGATCTTAATATCGCAAATAATAACATATATAGAGCTAAATTTGTCTTATAAGATAAACAGTGCATCTACACCGTCATGGATACATAAAAATATCCTTAGTTTATCTTTGTATTTTCTAAAATCTATAGATTCTCTAACACAAAAAAAAAACAATTGATGTTTGACCAATTAAAATCAGTTTTCATGTATGTCATTTAATATATCTAGTATCAGGTAAAATATAATAACACGTATTACTCATCGCGTTTGCATCATTTTAATTCTGTTTTTTGTAACTACATATACAAAATATATAAAAAAAGTATGTATATATTTTTTAACATACCAACAAAGAGATTTAGTATTTGTTTGATGAATGCGCACATTTTTTTAAAAAACAAATTAACTATAGTTTATTTAGCGAATATCAGACAGTCTCTCTCGATGATTAATGTTATTAACTACTGTTCCAAATTTCCAAGAACAAAATTCAAGAACGTCGATCAAATATACAGTTCGTTAAGTATGATTAACAACTTTTTAAATTTTTATTTTTTTGTTTATCCTATTTTATCGCGTGTGAAATAGGCTAACGTGTATTAAATTATATGATTTTATCATATAACTTAATGATTTTATAGAATATTTTTTAACGTTTGTGCTTTATTTACTATAATATACGGCACAGATATCGACACGGATGTTTAACACAAAGAAAAGTCATCGGAGGGAACATTGCGCAAGGCACAAGATATACTTTTGCCGTTACGGAGAAATCCTAGTCACAAGATAAAAAAAAAAAAAGTATATTAAAATATTATATATATTTTATATTTTATATAATATGTCGTTATATATCTCCCGCAAAAAAACTTCTGTTGTTCTTTCTTCTATATATTTACATTATTTTGATATATCTCTACATATCTCTACCACTCTTTGTAAAGCGGCAGTCCTAATATATACATATATATATCATTAGTGTTGCATTTAACACAATAGAAGAAAATTCAAATCAAATAAAAAATTTATACTACTTATATTATTTGTAATAATATATTATAATTGTATATTATATACATATATAAAATAAAATAATAAAAATGTAATGTAAAAATAATAATAAAGTTGTAATAGTAAAATAACACAATGTTCAGACTTTGTATTTGTTGAAAAACATATATATATATATATATATATATATATATATATATATATATATATATA
>QVOB01005252.1:0-21587 GCA_014839585.1 Pseudomyrmex concolor
ATTAATAATAGCGCGCGCTTGCATTGTGCTAGTATATATAAATTATAATTGAATTAGCCAAAGAAAGCGAGTGAATGAGATCATTTTAGTGATACTGGCATCCCAATATCACACATGATATATATTATATATATCGTTTTTACTGGAAATATATACATAACCTGATAAATATTTTAACTCGAAACGTGCGCGAAAACAAAAGTAATAAACGCAATTATCAAACAACGAGTATTAATAAAATTATTTTCACGATAAATAAGTCGCATAAATAAATAAATTTACCGTATCATGTACATGTACCATGGTAAAATTGAATATACTGTGATATTCAAAATGTTTTAAATAGAAAAGTTTTGCAATACATGTATTCATTGTCACAAATTTCTTCAATATAATAAAAATGTTTGTTTCATGTACATCAATTAAAATTGTTGGATATTTAATCGCATTAGATAAAATTGATTAGAGATTTATAAATGATTTATCAGCATCATCAATCATTTCGTGAACTTTGTTTTTTTTTTTTTTTTCGTGAGAAGTTGGCGAAGAAAAACTTCGTAATCCTGATGTCTCTTCTCTCACAATACGTATTATGCCTTCTGGCTCAAGGTGGCTTATATTGACATTGGTATTTTCCCCACAAATGGGAGGATGAATTACTCTTGTATCCACCCATCGGCTGAGAAAATACCGCCGAATCGACGAAAACCACAGAAACTACGCGCCGCCATTCGTCTCTTTTTCTTTTTTTTTCCTCCGCACACTCAACACTAAATTTATGTTTCTGTTCCACAAACTGCGAATTCTGAAAAAGAGTTATATGACAGCCGATTTAGGTCGTCTGTTCTCACTGAGAATCGCATATGGAATGCGATACCGGAGAGCGTGTTTCGTGAGTTTATTCGCGCGGATCCACTCGACTGTAACTCACTAATCATTAATTTAGTATCGAACTTTTCGCGCACGCGTTTCAATTAATATAGACACTTTTCCAATTGAATTTGATTTACAAATTCATCGAACCGAGAGTCTTCTTTCGCTTTTTTTTTTTTTAAATTGATAGCAAATCTCATAGAGATTTTTCACGCGACATTTTCTTCTCTGAATTTAACAGCAGATTTTATTGAACAACGCGAAGCACACACACGATCGAAGTACAAAATTTGTAGTAAAAATTTCTCAATGTACATATATAACAGGAAGTACTTACAAAAGGTTTTCATTTTAAATCGCTGGTGTAAAGCGTCTATATAGAATCTATAGTTGATAAAACAACCGATTTTTTGTTGATTTATAATAGTGTATATACATCTGCAGCTGAAACACATCGACACCGCGATATCGGCTTACTTCCAGAATTGATAGTCGAGAGAAAACGAAAGACGCGACACGTCTCAAATCACCTGGTGCATATTTTAATACACCTCGCGAAAACGAGAAAATTCCGCGGTTGAATATCCGGCCTGAATCGCTTTCCAGTTCTGAATGGGAAACACAATTACTCATGTCATCTGCACTAGCTCGATATCGATCTCGTTCGCGCGATAAAGTTGAGTCACGAGCTCGCAGAAATTCGTATGAACGCCAAAGTTTCAGGCCGCAGCTGCAATCCGTAGGTTACGACCCTACCCATTTCCGATAGATCGCATTATTAAACTGGAACGGTGAAAAGTATAAAAAAGACAATTTCTTCTGATAAAAAAACGTTAAAGAGAAAACGATCGCAATTCTTTCGGCATTAAAGTGCGGATTTGCACACGTAGGAGAAATCGGGGCTTGTCACAGTGGATTAGTTGTCACACAGTTAATATCTCACACAGTTGTCACAGTTAATATATCTTCTTTACTAAATACCGATGCATTTTGTAAAATTGGATTTAGCGAGTAGATTTTTTTATCTCTATTTTTTAGTTATCTCATTATTTGAAATTATTACAATTTAAAAGCTCATGAGAACAACTAACAATAAGTATTAAAGTGGAACTCTTTAACGTGTAAATTAACGTTAAAATGGGGTATTTCACATATTTGAGATGCAAACCAAACATGTGAATTTTTAAATTTAATTTAATTCAAATTTCCACGTGTATTAATTTACGTGTTAAAGGAAAAAAAATAAATACACATGTAACTTTATGTGCATCTGGTACGATATCGACCTCGATACTTAGGTAATGTTTATTGTTCGCGCAAAGTAAACTTTTGTGTTTGCGTATTATAAAGAAGAAAGATATGTATCTTTCACAGACCGTAGGGAGATAAAAGACATTACCTTGCTTTACAATCATTCTCACCTGTCCTATTTATCATCGCGAGTCGTAACGCAAGTCCACTTAAATCGCGCATTTGCATGACCGTCGTGTGACGACGGGAAAGATGCCGGGCGATTGATTTTATGCTACGTGACCGGGAACGTGAATGGGATCGCGTGTTCTGTCGGGAAACGACGCTTGTCGGAAGACGCGGCAAGACGCACGAGAATTTTCCGGAGCAAGAAGCGCGGATTTGATGATCGAGAGAAATTGATAGTCCGCGCGTGAGGTGAAGTTGCGCGCCGCTGAAAAGCTTCGTAATTTCGCTTCACAGCCGTCGAAATTAATGGGTTGTCTGCTGTTACTCGAAATTAAAGCAATTAATCAATTCGATGCGGAGATTATTAGAAAAACGTTACACGCTCGAAAATCAAATGGAAAAACCATCACGAATGTTGATACGAGTTTAAGATCATTTGTTACACGCGAGTTTCATCTAATTGTACATATTGATACGATATATCTGTGATTTCATGTTCAATGTGTTGGTGATAAAATCGAAGCTTTCTATCATCTCTCCCGCGAGATTATCACAAGATGTGTCAAGGGAACGCGCGCTGTGAATTGAGTGCACCACGCGGTAACCACAATCTCTTTTCTGACATACAAATTAAACGGCATTACATCTATCCACGGCGGCACCATCTATCTAAATAGGTTCGCACGAATGCACCATTGACGGAGATAAATGGTGATAACGAAAATGAGACAGGCGGAGACTTTCTTATTCGTTCGGCTTTCTTTCCCGTTCCGCGAAGTACAAGTATCTTTATAAAGCACTTAGCTGCGTATTACAGCGTAATTTCGCTGATCGTAAAAAAATTGTCGTGATTTATGATCCCGTTTCTCATCGCGAATGCAATGATACCTGCGCTTTTTTCGCGAAGAGACGATAAAAGAAAGCCGGCGGTGAACGGACAATGTTTTAACCATTTAATCCACTACAAACACATACACACACATAGAGTTAAAATAATCGCTGTAAAAATCAGTTATACGTATAATTTGACCGTTGGCGTAACTCGGCGACAAGAGATGGAGGTGCGCCACTTATCGAATGGCAAACAGTTAAGTGGATTTTCACCAGTTTTACGGATAGCAATGACTGATAGATATATAAAAATAGTAGAGAATATTTTATGATTATTTTATTATCTGCCATTTTTATATGTGGAAGTTTGAATGAAACAAAATTACCCGGTATGTCGAATAGTCACATATCACACTTGCTACATATTTGTTCCGAGGCAATAAATATAGATTTCAATTTTATTTAATTTTACATTAAAATAAGAAAAAAAAAAATAAAAAAAAACAAAGAAAGCACTGCGCATGCATGTGTGTTTAAGTTATTAGTAAGGATAAAAAAATGTATTGCAGAAATCAACTTTGAACAAAAAGCATAAATGAAACACAAATGAATTTTCTCATTTATCTCGTTTACCCGAGAAAGAAAAAATTTGTTAATCTATCTATAAAATTGCATAAAAGCAAGCAACAGCGTTTGCTGCTTTTCAGATTTTATGGATAATTGAATACGTCGAACGGCAGCGATAACGAGAATTGTTTTTTTTTTTTATACAGAACGTTTACGATGTATATGAAAGCGGGGGTTGTTTTAACAAGTTATTCGGATGACTGACGTTTTTTACCGCAATATACCTACGTACGATAGTTTCTCTCTCTTTCTCTTTCTCCCCCTCTCGTTTTACTCTCTATTGCCCAGGGATTGAATGCAATTTTAGATTGTGCCGTGGAATTGCTAGTTACGACATCGACTAGTTGCGCCGAGCTTAACTTTCCGGTGCGGGAGAACTGGCGCGCAAACAGGCTCGTCCGTCCGTTGTAATCGCCACGAGAGTCGAGTGATTTATTGCAAATAAACAATATTACATTAAATGATTAACTAGACACGTATGTGTAAAATGTCATTCTTAAACAAAACAAAGTTTTTGATGAAAGAAGAGCTCGTAAAAAAACTATCATCATTGGTTGTTATCTTTGTGTTTGAATACTAGTCATTTATTATTCAATATTATTATTCAGTTTCAATTTTAACTTATATCTTATTAATTCAATTCTTGACAAAGGATTATCAATTTTTTTTCCCTTTATATACTAATATGCAATCTGTTATTTCCTTTAGTTATTCTAAAAAGATCCACAGATCGAAACGTCTCTCTCTGATTATCTTGTTTTAATAAAAACTCTTTCTCGTATCGACTTTTTGTTCTTATTTTATTAAAGATTATATAATAGTAATTATTTATCTATTATCTGTACACATATTTATATTACCATAGTCTGTATTAACAAAATAATTATTATCTAACGTAACGTTACGTGACGGCGCGATCGCGTTCACTTTCGCACAGCCGTAACGAACGCGTTACGCGGACAGCATGTAGTACACCAGCTACTAAAGTCCATTCTCTGTACCGGAAAGAATAAAAAAGAACTGCCCGGTAACGAGCCGTAGTGGTAGCCGCTGTATGTACAAACGTAACGAGCTGCGATAAATTGTCGTCGAGCAGCAACGACGGTACAGAAAAGAAACGTGTGTGCCACTCTTATAGAACAATCTTTGGCCAAGCGCGTACGAATAACGAGTTGCTCGTAATTCGTATAATTTGTAATGAACGAACGAAAAGCCCGACAGCCTTAATGACATCGCGGCAACAACGAGAGTGCACTCTTGAACGTGCGCCAGTTTTCCTGCATAAGCAGGCTGCGTTGACGCTCGAGCAAAGAATATTAGTTTTACGATCCTTAGGAGGGAAGAAAGCTAATATAACTTACTACGCAATTCGACTAAACAACGAGATAACGCTAATGTTTTAAAGATCGAGGAAAATTTGCTCGTAAACAGTAAATTTCTGTATGTAATATTTATGATGTAACAGTAATTTTCTCTTGTCTTAAATTTATATTAATCTTCACAAATCTGAATTAAGATTAATCGAAAAATGAATTCACTGTTGCGAGAATATTGTTAACACACAATAGCTGAGAAAATAACAAATGACCTGATTTTTTGATTGCGATATCGTGTAATTCTCTTTATAAAAAAAAAAAAAAAAAAAAAAAAAAAAAAAACTCTGCAACGATTCTATAGCTTCGTACTATTTACCATCGTTTTCGCGCGCTGCAGCACTGTCGTTAAAAATATTTATAGGACATGAAAGCTAAAGCTCTTTCGTAATACTCGTATACTTTTTTCATCTGGATAAGTATCAACATATGTAAACACATTTTTTTAAATATCACTTGTGTGATTTATAATTCATAAATCATTTGAAAACACGTTTATGATCTTGTCTTGAAAGCAAATCGTTGATTGAAATGTCGTAAAATATAAACACAGTTTAAGCAAAATAAATTATTTCTATGATAAATTGAAATGTCGTAAAATATAAACACAGTTTAAGCAAAATAAATTATTTCTATGATTACCGAATATATATATGTGTGTGTGTGTGTGTGTGTGTCTGTAAAATATAAATTTACACCACGATACACAAATTATTTATGTTTGAATATTTTTTAACTCGAAAAAAGCAAAAAGTCTGGAAGAAAGAGAAAGAGAGAGAGAGAAAGGTGCTATATTTGTTGAAAAAATATTTAATATAAAAAGTATTCAATATAAAATGATGAAAAATTTTATTAATATTTATCGAAAAAAGCAGAACAAATTTATGCTCGTGTTATGCAATTTACTTTTCGTATTTTGTACATGCTGTATCCATACAGCACGAAGATCTCGAGATTCACAACGACGATACTCAACGTGCCAGAACGCTTAATATTGCATTTGAAATTGTGATGACATAAAGCCATGGACGACGTGAAGTGTAGCGTGTATATAAACATCTTCTCCCTTTTCCGTGACAAGACGGACTTTTCCTTTTCGTCTGCCTTCGTTTCCGACATTCCTTTATTTCGTTCTCCGTCTCTCGCATTGCAATGGTTTTCATTATAATCTTTCAAGAACATTCTGTTCTAGTTAGAACACTCTTTTGTTTGAAAAAAATCTCTCATAAAATCCGAGAACTACTAAATAAAACTCCGGTCTGTTTATCGATTAGTTTGATATACGAGTTCGGATAATCACTGGACGTCCGCTTTAATTTATGTGCTTGACTTGGTTTGTTTATGATATATTTGCATGCATAAATTATACACAGGCGCAACGAATGTGGGAAATGATTGGAAAACTTTACTTTTTTTTTTTTTATCCCACGTAATTGAAAATTATAAGCGATCTTTCGTGACCGAGTTTCGTCACGTTTATCATATTCATCTTGATCGATGCTTTTATCTTTGTTCTACTGGTTTCTTAGTTTTAAGAAACAGATGAATGAAATATTTACAACGGAACACTTTTGAGGCATTAGTCTTTAGTAGATAAAATAAAGCGGATATTCCATTTTTTCTTCGCGTTTCTTTTGCAAAAAAGTAAAGCTACTGTCTCTTTTTTTCGCTTCGTTATTCGCTTTGTTTGTATTTTTTAAAAATAACTCTTACTTTGTTTTAAATTTTTCTTTCTCACGTCCGTGATTCTCGCATTGGTTTATACAGGATCCCGAAAATAGGTTTTACTGTTTAACAAATGATACACACAATTACGTAAATATTTTCGCGAAATGTTAGAACAAAAAAAAGACGGTTTAACTTTACACTCATCAGTTGAATTATGTGCAATCAGTAAATCAATTTTTCTATGTAATGAACATCTTGAAATTAAATTAAATTTCTATAATAATATAGAGAGCTTTAGAAAGGTTTTCGAGTACATACACGTTTTGTACGTGATCTATCTGAATCATTTTTCTCTCGTTTCCAGTACAATAAAGTGATATAGCACTCCACGAGATACGAGATGGGATTTAAGGCTCTTCCTCTAAAGACAATTGTCTCACATACAATTTCGGATAAGCTAAGAAAAAAAAAGAAAATTGTTATGTTTCAATTTCTGCAATTTTTATCCAACATTATTTTTATCCAGTATTATTTTTCGCTGAAGTTAAAGAATTATGATTTTCGAGGTGATTTACGGATTGTGTAATCTTTAAAGTACAGTCTCTTCAGACTCTCAGACTCTCAGAGATACATTCGAGAACGCGATGTTAAATCAGATTATTGTATCGCGTGAATGTTGGTACGTTTTCGACAAAAAGAACAAGTGGTATAACAATGAAATACGCGTGCTTTTAGAACAGTCATTCATATTGCTCACGAACGAGATAACCGCGCGAATAGCTCTTGTGTTTACGGAGATGCCAGAGATTCGAGGAACCGAATTCGTTTCGTTGAATTTATTTCAATTCGCGAGATAGAAACTAGGAGAAAACTGGAACTAGAAGCTGCTACCGAGTTGTTTCACATACCGAAAAGTTTGTGCCTTGATATCCATCTGCATACGCGGAAACAACGTTTCCTCGCATAGGATTTACGGTTTTTATATATTCCATATCTTTTTTTTTTTTTTTATTAAAAGTAAAGTCCTTAATATTTCTTGTAAACTTTTCTGGCTTACGAAACATCTTAGTGAGATAAAGAAATAGTTTACGATGTCAAAACCAAAGTATTCTCAATATAATGGAAAAAGTTTTAATGGAAAGTAATTAAAAAAAACTGAACGTAATAGAGTGATAATAACTTTTTATCTAAGATAAAGAAGAGAAAGAAAGAGAGAAAGAGAGAGAGAGAGAGTAGATTAATAAGAAATGTTTACTTTTCATATTTTGGTTTACATATAAGAAATAAAAACGTAAATAAAAATGTGCGTTTGCAAATAATACAAAGTTGTACCTGTCTTTTGAGAAATGTATGCTCAAACGCGGAAAATGCAAAACCGAAAGAATATTTCAAATAATATTTTAAGAATAAAATCTCTTTACTCCTTTCTTGATTTTAAGAATATTTTAATACAGAATATGATTTTTGCGAAGAAATGTAAGCTGTGTAATAAATACTACGTGCACGCGCGCATTTAGTTTACTCATGAACGCGAAATACTCCTTTGACAAACACGGTCAATGGGAAAACGCATTGGATTTCGTATTGGGTTTCACGCGCAACATTCGGCTGTTACATAAAATCCGAGCGTCTGTTACAAGTGATAGACATATCCGTTTTAAGGTAGGACACGGAGGAATCGGAGAATTTTCGTCGAAAAGGGACTGACTTTTCATCTCAATCTCAACGGCAACGAGGCAGCAACACCCTCGTTTCATCAGATCCTTCGAGATGACGAGCGTGCTGCTGCTGAACGGGCCATTTCGACTCGCTTCTTAAGGTCGACGACACGCGAGGTCTCGAAACGAGAGTGTAATAACAGACTCGCGCCTTTGCTCATGTAAATTTTTCGATCCTCTTCCTCGCTAACTTCTCTCTCGCGATAGTATATTCCGCGTTGCATCGCGGTGTATCCGCGCGTTTATTTACCAACCTCCACTGCACTTGCGGTACACACGCGCTGCTTTTTACATGATACAATATTTTCTTTCCTTTTTTTTTTTTTTTTTGTCAGTAGCATAATTTCGCCAATAGCGTTGCTTTGCCGACGATGACTCGACGCGTTTCATTGTATTGCATTGATTATTACCTCGCCGCGGAAACGCTCTATTCACGACTATTCTCTCGATCGATCTTCGCGCGCATAATGGACAATCCGTGAAATGAATTACATACAAAATCTAGTTTTGGTACGTTTTGTGTTGCATTCTCTGTTTCTCACTTAATGAATATGCATACTGGGTTTGCGCGAAGTCGCACTTGACTCGATAGAAATTGTAAGAGAAATTCTGCGTATTCAGCACAATAGACCATTCCGAAATTAGCATACGCAAATTGCGTCACAGTTTGATGAAAAAAAAAAACAGAGAGTCGAGATATGACGTTACCAAGAAAAAGTTCGATTAACAAAACCAGTCAAAAATTTGTGAAAAATAACGAGATCGTCGCAGACAGTGAGAGATTAACGAGAGATTAATCTGTAAATTGCATAGTGCAAGAAAAGTGCAGCTTGCACGCCCCTCTGTGTTTTGTAAATTATCGCGTTGTTACTTGATGCGACGCGCGAGATGTACGATACTTTGTACTGATAAAAGTTTCTCATGTATAATGTTTGTGGTCTGTGAGAGCGCGACGTGTACGATCTTTTGTTGCAACAGAACACACGAAGAGCGTATTTTTGTTTTTAAAGTACACTCCAGTGTACCATGTATGCGCAAATTCTAATAAGCGTTTTCGCTTTAAAAAGTGAGCGATACGCGTGGAAAAATTTTAATTTTAATTGATTGCACATTTATTGAATCACAAGGGAGATAAATCGTTCAGCATCGGGTTTTTTGTATCCGTTATAAATTCAAATTGAATCTCGCTTTCAATTCAATTTAAAGTTAAGCAATTTAAAATCAGACGCTTAATAAATTGCGAGAAAAGACATCTCTAAAGAGATAATCTAAGAAATGTTGATCAAAAGTATTTCTTGCTTGTATTGCAGTAACATTTTATAGAATCTATATTTTATTTTAATGCTGTCGTGCAATCGTATTCTACCTTTGATTTTTTATACGGACTGTGCACTTGTTTAACATGCTTCATAATTAAGTAAAACACAATAGGATACAATAGGAAATTATATTATATGTGAGATTGTGTCATAATCTCATATATAATTATGCACAATTATTTTTATAAATATCGAGGTTGTGTTCGTATACGCAGGAATTTTTTTTTCTAGGAATTTTCTGAAAATGAGAAAAAACCCCTAAAAAACGCAACAATGCGCGGTTTTATATACGTTGCTCTTTATATTTCCAACCCAGACCGACACATGTGCGATATTGTGTGGGCAGTTCATTCTGCACATGCCAAGGAATAAAAATAACGGAAACATGCCTACGCAGAAGAGAATATCTTGAAAAATGAAAAAAAAAAAAACATTTAATATTGCAAAGAGTTATTGCAAAATAAAATGTTAAACATTGAAGGAATCCGCAACAATTTTATTTTTGTGCATGTATTCTCGTTATCTTATCATTTTTCTTCTTAAGAGTTTTCACAAAATTTGAAAATGATTTCGACAAATCATTGTGCTATTAGACTAATGATTGCGAAAAAGAAATCCGTCTGCAATTTGGCAGCGCTTTTAGAGCGAGTAACGGAGAATATGCGTAGATCATCTCCAATTTCGACTCTAATTTCGAGAGAGAAAAGAGAAATCACATAAATTCGTGTCTAACGAGAAAATGATCTGTTTATGTTGTCCTAGAATTTAAAAGAAGGGAAACTATTCTTGCAGCAACATTACTATTCAAATATATAACTGTCAGGCGCAAGCTTTCATTTCTTGTTCTTTGAGAGAGAAACGTTTCACAAATTAAACAGTGAGATGCGGAAAAATATGCAAATAAAATTTGTCTCTGGTATGTTACTGTCTTCTTTAAATGAAGAGCGACAGAGTTATGCTTTGCATAATGAGTGTACTGTTGACAAGACCTGCTTCTTATTAATTGTTATTGTTCTACACTGAAAAAGATTCATAAAAAGGGAAACGTCTGTCTCCTTAGTTTTTTATATTCAATAAAAAACACATATGTACTACCTGTGCTTTAACTCTGCTCTAATGTAATACTTTGTTTCAATATGCAAATAGTTTTGAAATATACATATATTTCAAAGGTTTCTCCATTTTATTCAAAATACAAATAAGCAAAGTAAACGAGACACACACGAGACAAATATAATATATTTTGAAATAAAGAACTCTTACATCTAAACTTTGCGGATTTATCGGAAGTCTTTTTAAGACATCTCATATGTTGTTTATCGATACTTCATTTCCAGTCTACCTGTGTGATATTTCTCTAACTTGATGGGAACAGGAAATAGCTATGTCGTATTGGAAGCAACATGTATGGGCAACTCGAGTTTTAGGGGCGGGAACACGTTGCAATGCGACGGAAGAGACGGAAGTCGATCTAAAGCGATGAAAGGAAAAGGAGAAAATCGACCTAATTTTGCGACGACTATACTGTGCCGCGTCATTAAATTCTCAAATGAATGCAACTTTGAGAACGCGCGCGAGTGTATATGTATGCACGTGCAATATTTGCGACAAACACGAACTCGCGAATTCTCTCTAAATGTCACGTGATATGTGAATTTTATCCCGTTGTTATAATCTTATTGAACTGTCGTTCGTATTGATTTTTACTAACGAACGAGAAAACAGAATATATTAACGAAAGTTGTTGCAAATGACATTACAAAACATTGGCTCGCGAGAATTTTGTTAGAACGTAGAGAGTCAAAAAGGCGAAACTGCAAACCGGGACTTGTGAGACGTTACCTTATCAATTCGCACGCGCACGTATAAATCATCGTTCTGCAAAATTATCCGCGATAAGCATTTCTCTATTATACATAAATATATAATGAAATTATACATAAATATATAATGAAGCATGTTTTTTTCGACCTGGGAATCTCTATTTGCGGTCCAAGTTAGACGGAACGTGCGAAGAATCTCATTTAGGTGATGCGGCGGTCGAGAGATGGTCGTAAAAGTTTAAGAGTCTTTCTTGCACTGCGAATTGCTTCTCCCTCGTAATAAACGAGGGACTACGAGACAGTTCGACATCTCGACCACTTGTCGGCTATTTCACGGCATCGCATACACACTGGATTTCGTGGACGAAACACAAGCACCGTGACGCGGTTCAACTTTTCGCGCAACGATAAATGTTTTGCTCAATTTCTTCCGAAGTGTGTTTGAAATGTAAAAATACACGCGTTTTATGAAAAGCAATTTACCTCGATGTAAAATTTTTATTTTCCGCTAGGTGATTTTATTACGCCACGTGTAGCTCTGTGAGACTTTCTGTGAAATGGTTTTAGTGATTATACTCGAGCATTGTATTCGTGAAATAAATCATCGACGAGAAAAAAAATACAATACTCTAATGCACCGGAAACTAAGAAAAAGCTGTTTTCAGAATTATTTTTTTTTCTCAAGTTTCATATAAACAAAATATATATGTACAAAATATATATTGACCAAAGAAAAAATATTTGTTTGATATAAATACGTATTGAGATTATAGAAAAAGTTTATTATATCAAAGCGCCGAATGTTAATAGTCTGGAAAATCTTATCGACTCGCAAATGATACGATTTTATGTTTCTCTTCAATTGCGCCGCCGGAATCGTAATCACGATATCACGGGACGTAAAAATTCATGAGAACAGCAATCAGTTTATCAGAAGACATAAAAATCCACGGTCGATTACGCCGCACCGTGAGCGGCGCCTATTTTGGTGCATAAAACCGGATTATGTCATTATTATCGCGGCAATTATCGACGATGAAAGAAACGTTGCGTTATCAACTTGTTCCTCTTCCCGGCGGAACGTTTCTGTGAAGAAACCTCGAGTAGTCGTTTTTAATTTCCTACGTGAAAAAGATTATACGACGTAATTATTAAAGCAACGTTTTCAAGTCGCTGTGGTATTTTTTTAAATATTTAATGTTTTTATTTTTTTTTTTTTTTCGCTCTTATTACCGCTAATATTTCGGCATTAATTGCGAATTCTAAAGAATTTTATATACGAAGCGGACGTCGGTTTTATGCTGAAAGACGTGCATACGTGCGCGGAATCCGGCGCAACGGAAGACGATCGCCACCATCCAATTAGGGAGACAGTACAAACAGTTTGCCGGTATTTCATTCATTGCGCATAGCGTGGCGCGAAAATCGATCTCGAATCTAAAATGATGACGGTTGCGTCACTTAGGAAAATTGAAAGTCGTGTGTGACGAATCGCCGATATAAAATCGCGGCAATTCCGCGTCCTTGTGTTTATCGTCTCTTGTCAGACACGTCGTCGTGTCTCCTTTCGTGAAGCGCGAGCCGTTAATTCTTTTACATCTTGGATTGTAAAGCCGTCAGGATTAATTTTGTGTAAAGAGAGCACACACACTTCAGCAGTTTTTAACTGCTCTATGATTCCTCTGATGATTTCGTCACAAAAACAGATGATCCCTCTGGTAGTATACCGCTGCTGTAAATCAGATAAATGTCGTTTTAAAAACACAAGTGTCTCGACTCAAAAGAACACAGATGGTAATTTTAGAATTAAGTCTTCTTAGAAGAAGTTACATCCTGCATTTTAATTTCATTAGGCTGGTGTATTTTAGGAAGAAAACAAACAGAACGTAAGTGCACGACTTTATTCACTTCTTGTCGCGTTACTTTGTTACTCCGCTTTTTTTTTTTTTGCTCACAATTGTTTTGTTAAAAAAATGCTACGCCAGCTTAAACCATTAGAAGAAAAACCATCAACCGTATCGAATCATATCGAAAATCGATATATCCGTTTACACATTGTCGTTGTTACTGATCTTTAGACGAACGATAAAATAGATGAACGATGTGGGTAGAAAATTTGATGAACATTGGTGCTAATCCTCGTGGTCCGGTCGCATCTAATTGCAAAGGAGAGCAAATTGCGAGGCGCTTTAAAGACCAATACGCTCTGTCTGGTCCAATACATTCGGTCTTTGGCAGACTCTTCCGCGTCGTAAGCGGGAGAGCGATAAAATACTACACGGTAGTAAAATAGGGCGGCATTAAAGCGACTGCGGATGTCCCCGTAAGAGAGCGAAATTAAATGTTCGTCTTAAAGGTTTAACATAATATACGCGGAGAGTATGGACAGTGGCGTAACTTTCCGTCTGTTTTCGCGAATTCGAGATGTTTTTCTCGAGAACTTTCGAAGATTAAGCTCTCTGCTTTCGGTTTACAATTTCTTTTCTAAAAAAAAAATCGTTCGTAAAACACCCACACACTTGTGAACTTTACATTAAAAAACTTTTGAAGAAAGTCTTGAGCAGTTAAAAAGGTATGTCGCGCCCTTATGTACGGAAATAACTGCAGTAAAAATACATACTAACGTAACTAACGTAAAGAAAAACGCACGCTTATGTCACCATGACATTTCTTATTCTAAGGAAAAAGAATTTCTTGCTCTTACACAATATTTTTGAAAACAAAATTTATTTCTATTATTTTTTTTGTGCATCTCTCTTCTTCCGTTTTTTTTTTTTTTTTTTTTTTTTTTACTTTTACAACGATAAGTAATTTATCTCGAGAAAATATTTAGAAAATCATCTCAGAATTCTTTTGAAGAACTTACGCCGTTGAGTTTTTGCGTTATGGGACACTCTCTCAGTGTTTCTAGAATTAAGGATGAGATTTTACATTTCACGAGTTCGGTGAGAGCTCGCGAGAGAAGTTTTCCACTTCCGTTTTATGAACTCTAACAAACTTGCTCATCTGTAGATTGATATCAGGTCACGTGAGTACCGAAGACTTCGACAGCAACCTACCGTGTTATTAAGTTCACGCACACATGATCTTGATATTATCTCGCGTTAGGATCGGTCTATAAATCAATTCTATGGCAACGCCCACCGATATATCAGATTGATCTGGTTGCTTTATCCGTTTAGATTTATTTGCGTATATGTCGAATCACATTTTACAAGATTTTAATATTTAAGATTACGACACGAGTTTTACATGTGTTGATAGAAAGTTAGACTTTTAATTCAACTTAGTGTGAACTAAATTTCATTATGAAATAAACTATTCTCTGCGTGCGCTAACAAACGAATTAATGTTCAAGTTCTAATTCTTTACTTTTCAACCGCGTAATTATGTAAAAGCTTTTATTTACTAAATATAAATTTTTACAGTTTAATTATTTTCAGTTTTTTATTACTGTTTAATATGAAGAAGTCAGTCAAAAATTTACACATATGAGGAACCAAGTTCTAATTCTTTCTCTTCTTTTTTTCTCTTTCTCACTTTCAATCTAGGAAAATGTACGGGAAAAAAAATCTCTTCAATCTTCGAGAGTAAACGTCAATGTCCCCGAGGGGAATACCAGGGCTTAGGGGCGGGTTAACATGTAAATTACGTTATCGCCGCGTCAACGACGAGACGGGGATCGTTTGCACGAACTACTTCGAAAGCGTACACGCTTATTAAAGGCCGGCGATAAAGTTCGCGCGATGGCCGCCAATTAAAGACGGGACAGTCCTGATATATCGTGGCGTTGCTTGAACATAGAAAATCGCGCTTTATTGCCGATCTCGCATGACCTCCGATAAATCCGAAAGTGATTTTCCACGTTTCCAAATTATACCCTTCCCGATCGTGGCGCGAAAGCCGAGACGACATGATGTCGACCGAGTGGGTAGAAGGGAGAGACCGGGATCACAGAGAAAAACGGGAAAGATCCGGATATTTCGTTACACCGTAATAGCTTACTGCGCCATGATATAGAAACGCTTTTAACCTTATAACAAGTAAGGGTTTCGGGTTTCTATAAACTCGGCTTTCGATGACTTTATTTCGATGGAAAAAAAAAACTTTGTTTCCCACCACTATCGTTACAGTGCATTACATAAAAAGATGTAGATACGTTCATTGTAAAAATTCTCGTTGTCATTACATACATGCTACTTAATATCATTGTTTTTTTATATAGAAAAAAAATTGTGCCGTTATATGATCAGCAAAAGAAAAATTTGCTGAGTCTGCTGAATTTTTTGTTTTGTCAAAAACAAAACGTTTTATTGACAAAGCAAAAATTTCAGGCTTAGCACATTTTTCTTACCGGCCGTATGATAACTAGTTCTTTTTGCTATTTCAGCAAATCTTTTTTTTTTTTCCGTATGTATTTACGAGTGACATAGATTTCAAAATCTTAAAATCCGACTTGAGAGATTTTTTAAAAGTAGAAGGTGAATATCTGCCTGAAGCAAATTAAAGACACATAATAATAAGATGATAATGAGATTTTGAAGCAGTCCAAGAGAGAGAAAAAAGAAAGAGAAATGTGAAGAGGAAAATCCGGCACGTTTTCTATTTCACCGGGCAAATTGCCGTGTAATCATGAAACATGAGATTTCTGATTCCGCGGACGTCTCTCTCGCAGTTATACAAATGCAACACACGCGCGGCTACAAGAACGTCTCTCTCTTGTAAAGAAGTTCTGCGGCTTCATTCGGCATAAGAGAGCTTCCGTAAAGGTTGTGTGCAAAAGTTATTTGTCACGTGCAACTTTATAACGTCGCGCGCTTCGTGGCTACGTTACAGACGTACGAAGAAACGAAAACGCGAACTATATTATCAATTCCATCCGACGGAAGTTTCATTACGAGCGGTCACAGCAGAGATGAAGATTTGCACGACACCGCGAATTCAATCACGTTTTTTTTTTGTCATTAAATCGCACACGTGGCGATGTGGTTTCGCGCGAATTTAATAAAAGCAAAATATTCCTGTTTTTTTAATCTTGTCGTCAAAGGTGTAAAGTTCGACGACTATTGCTAGTTCGATATAAAACACACGTGTTAGATGATTCTTACGAGAAAAACCTGCTTACATACATAATAATTTACTTACGTCAAATTGTAAAAACTACTTTTGTTTTACGATGAATGCGTTGGGTTTTTTATGAGATTGTTATTACGTATATATGAAACTTGCAAATCGGTACAGAAGAAGCATACAAAAAGTGTAATAGAAATAAAATTATGCTGTTAGATTACGTAAGCAAAGATAACACGTAGACGATGTTCAATCTTGCACACATGATCTTCTCTTGTTGCGAGATCGACTCGATTCGTTTCGAGACGGATTTGTTCAACAAGTCGTTTATTTGATGATTGCATTTTGATTTGTTGTATGGACTGAATGGACGTGCAGAACGAAATGAATTTTTTATATTTTACACGACGACCTGAATCTCATTTAGCCTGAAATCTCTTCGCTTAATTCTGCGGAATTAAACAGTTTATCGAGCAAATATGTTCGGTCACGATCATCGACACGTGAATTAATTCGAAATCGATATCGGTTCGATATCGGAAGTTAAATAATCCTCATACAATCTTGTTACCTGACGATAAACGACCGCATAAAAAGAAACTACTGTTCCGGTTAAAATGAGACGTCGTGTGTGTCGGTTATAGTCGTCGCTTTGCGACGAAAAAGATATCGAAGAGTAGAGGGTGTTTCACGAGTCGACCGACGATTTCTGTCCCATGAATCGCGTATTTTTCGATCACCCAGAGCGGGAGGGTTAAAAGATAAGAGACCAAGAAAGGGGACCAAAAAAAAACGACCGTGATGTAATATCAAAGAGAGTTCTGCGGAAAAAAACTGCGAATACATGTATATAAAATATGATTTTTCCTTCACCATGCTGTTCAACTTTTCCTCGCTGCGAGACGTCTCATTTTTATTTACGATACCGAGTTTGAACAGAGCGCATTCCGCCGCGTATCACCCGACGGCTGATTGGACGGAAAACACGGGAAATCACTTTCGGGAGCCAGGCAGTCGCGAGATAAGAACTGTCGAAAGAGCGTATTACGCAGCTGATGCCATCATATCCGACGGATTCATAGCGAAATTGAAGCGTATGTTCGTAATTTTCCGAAGTGGATTCTACGCAAGATTCACGCATAAAATTTCTTTATTCATAAAAAGCATCGGTAATGTTCCGGAAGTGAGGTTTGGAGAAGAGCAAGAGGGAGAATTTGTGTTAATTCTATTACGTAAGTATAAAATCTGTGCAGCGAAATTAAAATTATGTTGTACAACTTTCGGAGTTGAACTTCCAATTGAAAAAATAGAATTGCTAAATTCTTTTTGCACAAATGTTTAATCTTTTGCGATCTAGTGTGACGATAATACTTACATTCGTTCTTTGTCTTACGTTGAATTTGTTATGTGTGGATCTCAAATTTTATCTTGAAATTTTATTTATAAAAAATACTTTTTTTCTAGTCATGTAATATCAACTCGATTTTTTGACAAGAAAATCGAGTTTCGTTAAAGCGGATCGCATATTGTCGCAATATAATCCAATATGTGTATTTGCTTCAACTATTGCAAAGAATCTGACTGATTCTCGGCACACATAGAAAAGAAGCATCTAGCGCGGTGTCGCAAATCGATACTCGCACTATTCTTTGGGGAGCAATAAATCCCGACTATACGAGATTCCTCGCGGTCTGTCTCTCGGTGTACGATAGATATAGCGCTTCTAACCGCTGCCTCTTTCGAGGAAGAAAAAAGTCAAAAGAATTTTTATTAAAACGAAGATTAGGAAAAATAATAAAAAAAAAAAAAAACACCTAATTTATGCGTTATGCATTTCTATTATTTCTTTTAGTTGCACTTCTTCACTGTATTCATTGCAAACGGTACAGAATAATTCCAATGTAGAAGAAAAAATTCATATAAAAACTTTTTTCCGCGGTAATAAGAACCAAAGGAGAGATTGTCTAATTTATAGACTTTTTTTTTATTACAGTTTTCTTCATCAATAGTTTGCTAGATTTCTCTAAAACGATGCAGAATTTTATTCACTTGTCTAGTTACACGAAGTTAAGAGAAGAAAGGCTTGTTACAAGCCAGTTTGTGTGAGAACAAAAGCATCTTTAGATTTAAACGTGCCAACGCAGCAAAGAGAACTTACTTCGTGGCACAAGTAACGTTCGAGATAAATTCTTTATTTTGTATGACTCCACTTCTTTAGAACAACTTTGATATGATCCTCTCAATATAAAATGTTTTATACGTATATATTTATATGTATTTTTTCTATATACGTACTTCATTCAAAAAAGAAGCTTTTTTTCACAATAGTTGCATATTTCCCGCGTTTACTACGTTTTTATATGAGAGCTATACGAATATAAGAAGCTAGAACTTTAACAAAAAAATTAACAAGCGATGCAGTTGTTTACTATTTCGCTATTTATAGGTATATTTATCACATTGTATTACCATTGCCAATAGTTGCGATAAGAATGTGTCACGCGTTTGAATATATGTAGAGGAAACATCGCGCATGAATTTGTTTTTATTACTTCATCGTGTTTTATATCGAATTTCAGATTTCGTGAAATTCGACTACTTGTTCATTGTTTGTTCAAAAAATTGCGCGTTGCTTCCCACTATACAAAATATTTCTTGTTTGTCTTGCATATATATGTTGCGTACATATGTGTGTTATGTACATATACAATCTAAGTTTTTTGATGTGATATGCGCAGTGCAAATTCGACGTGCGTTGTTAATCTTTTCGCTCAGGCGCGCTTGTGACAAAATGTGATCGCTGTGGACAGAACGCGTCGCTGACAGCTCGACGCTGACATATGGATGCTTGCTTGGACGACGCACAGTTGCGTTTTCTACAAACTTTTAAAATAAACTGTAATATAATATACATAATATGGGCGTATGTGTGCGCTTTTTGTACATGAACGTCTATTTTTCAAAAGCGCAAACAATTAAAACTATACGCTACATCAAGAAAAATAGAGAGAGAGAGAGAGAGAGAGAGGCTATTTGTTAAATCAGTAATTCTCTCGAAAAAACGTCACTATATACGCGGAATATATCTTTCGGGATTGTCGCCAGAATTCGTGTTTCCGAGACGTCACCATCTTATTGAACGTGTCCTATGCATGAATCGACTTACAACAGAAAATTGAATTTTCTTTCTCTGTTTTCGATTACACGTTTCATTCCTTTGCTCTAGTCCCACTCTTTCTTTCTCTCTCCTCCATTTTTCTTTCGTGGTTTTACAATTTTTAATTTCACTTTGATTGGTTTCTCTTTCTCTTTCTTTTTCAAGCTACGTACCTTTACGTTCTGTTACTTTATTTTCAATGCAATGAAAGAATCAGTCATGGCTTTGTAAATTTCTACCCCAAAGATTTTTTGCTTTTTTTATGCGAATCGATTGCGAATACGGGAATTGACAGAGGCAATATTGTGATCAAAGTATATTAGAAAATATAATTTCCTTTTTCCGTAATATATATATATATATATACACGAACGTAGCTGCATTCAGAAGATGCTTTTTTCCAGATCGCAAATGAATTTTATGCGGATGGTTTTGCGGATTAGCGCTTGAGAACGCACGCTTTTTACCTTGGCGTATAAAAATTTATTTTTCCTACTTTTTTACGCGCGCATCACTGAACGATGATTTATTTCTTTTATGCTGTTTAAAAATTTAATATACTACGAATTTTTATTCGAAATAAACTAATGTCTAGGATGATTTATTTAAAAAAAATATGTAACAATATATCTTATATAAAACATTTTCAACGCTATAATTTTATTTCACTGAATATTATAAGAAGAAATTAATAAGGATTTTCTTCTTATTCGATTTTTTCTATTTTAATTTTATTATAAATTATATTACTAAAATAACAAGTTATTTATTTTTATCACATTACTGAACAATATTTATGTTTTACGTTTGCTATGAGCTGCATATTTAGATTTCTACACAGAGCACGGAGAGTTATTAAGTGTTGCTTTAGTTAATATTTGCTAAGTACGCAAGGTATATCTATTAAGCTGTCGTGACGAGAGCCGTAACTCATGCGGCCAACAACGGCTGTCGAGTAGACTCAGACATTTGTTTGAACACCACTGTAACTTCTAGATATATATAAGATATAATTCTTACTTTCTCATCTCCGGGATTATATCTGACTCTTTATATCACGCTGCGCGCTCCGTCAGTGAGATTTACGGCGGATTTTCACTCGGCATCAACGAAAATTATGACGTCGTTTTTCGGTTAAGGAGCGCGCGCTTACGCGGGAAACATGTTGTATATCATACATTACAAAATCCTTCCGTACTTAAATGTCGGTAGATAAGAGCTTGTAAAACTTCAATTTTTCAGTCTTTTAAACGCAATCTTCTTCATATCTCTTTTCTTTTGTTTTATTGCTGTGTAGTATTGCAAATTACGTAAAAAATGTAACATTTACGTGCGTATAAAAACGAAGCCGAAAGCCCAGCACGCATAATTTACAAAAAACAGAAAATAATAATAATAATAATGCACGTACAAAAACATTCTTAATATTAAAATCTAATATTATTCGAAGACAATATACATCTTTAACGTAAATAAGATCGGACTTGGCAGACGATCATTAAAGTATCCACAGAATTCGTCAATCATCTTTCTTGACAAAGTAACAGTCGGTGAAATACAACCTACCTACCTAAAAGATAGATTTATCATATTGCGTGTGAAAGCTCTTTCAGCAGTAAATTTGGGCTGTGAATAGATATTGTGTAGCATTTACTATTTATTTCTGAGAGACTTGTCTCTTACGATATAATATAAAGACATATAACGTA